>VZSV01000031.1:2800206-2842900 GCA_013398735.1 Nothocercus julius
CCAACCTTAAGCATGATTCTATTATTCTATGCCTAACTGATGGTGGTAGGTTTTACAACATGACTCGCAAGTGTTTGTGTCATGATGCATGCTGGAAGTGAGCTGAGAATTCTCCTTGCTCAAAAAAGGTATTCCCAAAGGGCACCTTTACAACTGCCTTCTAGGCATGTGCAGTGCATTGTGCAAGTGTGCAAAAACAAGTTAGGCAAGTCCTGAAGGTGCTGAAAGCTGTATTTATTCTCTGGAGATCTGAAGGGGAATTTGTAGGGAAGGCAGGCAGGGAATTCAGAGAAAAGAGATGGATCTCTGTTGATTAGTACTGATTGAGAATGTTTTTAGTCTAAAAGGTTCCATGCTGAAAAGACCTAGTAAATGACTTTTTTTTTTTTTTTTTCTCCCTCAGAAAAGAATTAAAGTATTGATTTAGACTAACATTCTCCTGTTTTGAAGCATCTTTTTGAAGGAGCACATTTCCAAATGCACATTCAGCACTTTTCTCAAATCAAATAATGGTGCATTATTTTTTGGCTTAAAAAGACCTTAAGAAGATTAGTATCTCTATGTTCAAGTTTAATTTATGGATAGATTTTATTTTACATCACAATGTATTTTGTTCCAGTGTGCCTCTTGAAACTGATAGTTCAGTATTATAACACAAAAGTAGGCTAAAAAAATCAAGAGTGGATCAGTAAAATCTATTTAAATTATGTAGAGCTTAAGTTGGATTTTGCTTCCTCACTTTACAGGAGAACAAGTTGAGAATAGGAATTTTCTAGATCTCTGGTTCTTATATGATAGGGAAGCAATGACATATGATTTTAAAATTTTATTTTCTACTAGGTCTATGCCCCTAGGAAACTTTGACATATGACTTGTAAAAAAAACCCCTTTGTTACATTTCATTTGTTTTCATTCCAATTTAAAAATGTAATTGTGTTGGAAGCATGACCATGCTCAGTGCTAGGAGACCTAGATCAACAAGCCTTAGCAGTCAATAGGGCTCATATTTTTTAATTCCTCAGGTGCTTCTAAAGATCTTGTTTCCCAAAAAGTCAAACAGAAATAAAAGTGATGCTGTGCAAATGTTGTGGTATTTAAACCACTTTTTTGGTGGCTTTTCTTAAAAGAAATCAGATTATTGATTACTAAAATGTTCTCTCTCATAAATTCTAACCTGAATCATTGTTGACCATTTAACAGATTTTTCGTTACCTGATGCTGAACATCAGGTGCATCAGCACATCAACTGAACCTGTGGTAAACACATTTCATGCATAAAATATGTGTGAGGGGGTAAAAAAAAAAGTGATTGACTACATAACTGAGAAGTCTTAAAGAAGCAGAGATTTCATATGTATCAGTCAAAACTTCTAAGAATTTTGGCATATATTTCTTTTGACTTCTTATAGTTAAATAATAAGTGAAGTAAAAAAGTAATAAAAATAATTTAAATTGTTAAAAGTTAAATTGTGTTAAATTGTTAATATTTATTTTTTTCACTACTTTACATTTTTTTCTTAAACACTCTTGTGATTGAGGAAATATTACTGCCCACTGTTTTCTACATATGTGAATGTCTTCATATATTTTATTCAACAACCCTAAAAAGGACAATGCATAAACTGTGAAGATAAGCTCTCTTTCTGGATGTGTAGTCTCACCAATTCACATATTTAGGCAGTAAAATTTAGCAAGACTATGGCACCTATAGTGTTTATTCAAGTTATTGCTGAAAAATAGTGAAGAAGGAGTATCCCAGATTGCTATATGGCTTAATGATTATTAAAAAAATTCAAAACGAGTTGGAGAAAAAGGCCTCAGAAGTAAGGCCCCTTTTCCTCAAAGCTCTCTAGCTACAACACTACTGTAATAATGTTATTCTGGTTGTTTCTGCTGTGTGTTTCCAGTGAAGTCCTACATTTTCTGAAAGCTAAAGAAATAGAGGTGTGTACTGTGAACACTTCAGTTGGGTATTGGTGTAGGCTTTTTCCTAGTAGCTGCATATTCATCACAAAGAATAATGAATCATCTGACAACAGTTATCCATAGGATTTGAAAGGAGAGAGAGGAGAGGCACTTATTTTCCATAAAAGTGGTAAAGAAGAGCTGCTTTTCTCTGTTGGCTGGATGGAGCCGATTGCCAGTGCTCCAGGGCACTCAGCAAAGATCTTCATGCTGAGTGTTACAGTGATCAGCTTTGAAGCATAAAGTCACCTCAATCACCCTTCTGTGCACTACACACTGCAAATTAATTTTCCTGTCCCCCATTTCAGTGCAGGCTCCCTGCTATTACCTATGTAGATCAAAAAGCATAAAAATGCGGACCTAGATTGCAATAATGCTGAGGACAAAAGTATGGCATAAATCTCAATTTTTTTTAGAGCCTTGGTGCTTATTCAGAACAGTTTGGTAAGTACAGTACGGTACCTAAGATATGGGAATGTTCCCCAGCAAAGGTGCTAACTTGGACTTCCAATTTCTTTGGAGAACAACTTACTTTGCTGAGAAAGGAAAAAGAATGGATTCATTAGGACAAAGAGAAAAGCATGATTCTGATGCATAAAAGTTAGGACACTAACTCAGAGGACAAAATTAATACTCTGGTCTTCAGTACTAGGACAGTTCGTGTAATTTTACATTAAACAGTGAACAGAGTCCCGAATCATTCCTGAAACTTACTAATTCCCTCTGGAGGACCCTGTTCACTCAGGTATGAAGCAGTGTGAACCTGATCTTTTTCTTTAACGATTTAATTCTCCTCTTCTGTGAGGAATTTAAACATGTCCTTAAATTTAAATTCACAAATTGTTTTATCTAAGATATACTTTCTTGTAATAATGATTTGTTCTGTGTTTGAGGTTTTATGTATGTTCAAGATTCTTGATGAAGTGTAGCCTTTAGGCTGAAATTATTTTTTAACTATCTTTGAAATAATTTTGACCTCCATGCATAGACTGTGTATGTTTCTAATAAGGTATTTCATTCTGCTGCTAGTGTAGCCGTGGTCCCTTCAGATCATCTTAAAGTGCCATTTTTATTTCTGATATGTCATGCAGTAACTTCAAAAGTGGTACACAAGTTCTCCTAGAAAGAATCTGTAAAGACCATATGAAAGACAGGCTTCAGTAATTGTTTGTTAAAAGAAACTGGGCAAGTGCCATATGTCTCTTCTGAGAGAGTGAATATTATCACACTTGTTTCTGATTTTTTTTAGTCCTACAGATCTTCTGACTGTAGATGATTTGCTTCTGAAGTGTAGGAATTTCTCTCATGTGTACACTGTTCATTTTTCATACTCCACAATTCTAACACAAGCAACTTCAACCTCCTTTCCCAGTGTGGAATATTTGCGCTTTAATGGCTTTTTATGAGTCTGTGATTGAAGTAAGCATTGCTTACTGAATTGAATTTTCTCCATGAAAAGAAGAATTTGTGATTCAATGCCTGATGGTAGTATGCAGCCTTCTTTTTCTTGAGAAAAGCAGATATTACTTTTAAGGTCTTTTTAGAGGGGTTATTTCAGTATCCATTATTATTTTTTCACAATAATACTTTAATAATTACAATTTATTGATTCCACATCTACTCAAGGGAGGATAAGGTAAAGTCACTCCTTAGCTTGTCATTAAAGCCTCAGTGAAAGTTAGTTTATTTTTTTTTCTTGTTTGCCTTGCTAAGAGATATTTCAAAAGTTTCAAAAGTTTCTTTACCTACCGAAAACTGAAAGTAGGATTTTTTTCCATTCTATTTCCTTGTTATGCATTCTGCAGAATCTTTGACAAAAACAAGTAAAAACTGCATGGATTTTCTTTTGGACTTCTGCAACATCACAGTAGTGAAGTGGATTTGTAGTGATCTATACTTGCACAACTCAGCAGGACAGTGAAGTTGTCTGCATTCAGTATTTGCTTTTGACTCACATTCAATAAATTTGTCAGCGTCTGAGACTACCAAAGCAAACTCCCAATCGTTATTCATTTGAACTCTGACATAAGGCTATATGTTGTTTTATGTCAGCAGATTACAGTAGTGATGATCAAACACAGAAACTATGATAGGACAGTATCAGCTGGATACTTCAAGTTTCCACTACATTTAGGCAGTAAACTATTTTCTTACCCTGCAAAAAACTTTTCAAACTTGCAAAATAACTCCCACTGTGTTTCAGGATGAAGCCAAAGCCTGGAGAAGGATGTCACAAAAGCAAGGGGAGATTCCTTCTCCAGTGTAGCTAATACTTATGGAGGAAGAATTGCAGACTGAAGGCTAGAATCCAGATCTCTAGCAGTGTAAGATCATTTACTATTTTGTTTGTGGCCTTCTGTGTTTCTCTATGTGAAAAAAAATCATTTCCCATGAATCTTTTCTGGAAGCTAGTATGGTTCCTCAAGAAGACCTTTTGTTTAAATGTTCTGATATTTTCTGATTAAAAAAGAAAAGATTAACTTTTAGTACCATGAAGTAAAAAATATATATATACAAGGCCCATGGCTTCATACCCATGAAATTATCTGCTGAGTGCCCAGAGAATCACAGAATCATAGAATTGTTATGGTTGGTAAACATCTTCAAGATCATCAAGTCCAACCATAAAACCTTCAACACCATACCTGCTAGACCATGTCCCTAAGTGCCTGCCTCATCTGCATGTTTCTTGAACACTGCCAAGGACTATCCACTTCCCTGGGCAGCCTGTTCCAAGGCTTCATTACTCTTTCCTTGTACAAATTCTTCCTAATGTCTAACCTGAACCGCCCCTGGCGCACCTTGAGGCCATTTGCTCTTGTCCTATTGGTAGTTATTCTGGAGAAGAGATCGACCCCCGCCTCACTACAGCCTCCTTGCAGGTAGCTGTAGAGAGTAATAAGTTCTCCCCTGAGCCTTTTCTTCTCCAGGCTAAACAATTCCAGCTCCCTCAGCTGCTCGTCATAAAATCTGTGCTCCAATCCCTTCACCAGCTTCACTGTGCTTCGTAGGACCCAAGCATGAGCTTGTAGGTATCAGATTTGCATGAGGTGTATGTATCAGAAGACAACGGTAATACAACCAGTAAAACAACCAGTTAAGGGAAACAAGACCCATTTTTATCACACAAAACGATCACTCTGTCGGAGATCTAAGAGTTTGTATATGTAGGGCGTATTTTTAGAGGACAGTTAAAAACAAGGAAGGGCTTTGGCTTCCTTAACCTTATGATTTCACACTAAAAATGTTAATAAATAGCTTCCATTAAAGTAAGGAAGGCAGATGAATGCTCACATGTAGTTTGCATAGCAGCATTTGTTAATGCATAATATTTGAACATCTTACATGCCAAGATGAATAGCTTAAATAGCACATGTACCCAAAATGTGCAGCACTCTATCTGATCAAAGCAATGCAGAAATGCAAAGGATTTGTTTTTAAAAGCAAGCAATTACGAAGAACATAATGTGCAGGGTGAAAGTATATATGATCTGAGAAAGACAGAGGCCTTGCTGCCTTTTAGTTAATCAATCTGTTGTCATATTTTAGACATTTCTAGACATATTTAGAAAATCCTATTCACTTTGCTTTTTTCCCCAGCCAGTGTTTGGGATTTGAATTTTCAGTACATATTAACTGGAACTCTAGGCAGCCACTTTCAGCCATGACTGATAACAAAAAGACAAGGAAATGTGCGGGGTTTTCTCATTTTCATTTTCTTTAGGGCACATCTAAAGATTATCCTATCCTCTCCATTTCTGCTATTAACATGCTTATCTATGTTTCTTACTTGACTGACTCATCTCCCTGTCTGTGTCCCTTTACTTTCAGTTTTCATAAATGCTGCACAATGTCACTTACTCTGTTGCACACCTTGACCATGCCTGACTTCTCTTTAGACTGCTTTATTGTCCCTCCTTTCCTCCGCATGAGCTGTAAGTACACATGAAAACCACATGGCTTTCAGACTGGTACTTGCTTCACTTTTCTGTCCTTTCCACGTCTGCCTTTCTTAATTGACATAATTTATCTCCCATATCTGATCCTCCTCTTATCCTGTGCACCCTCCTTCGCAAAGTACCTTATATCTGCATGTAGATACCTCTCCAACTGGGGTCTGTGTACTCACTGCCCTTCAAGTGTTCTTTGTAAAAGTTTGTATTTCCCCAAAGTTTGTAATCCCCAAAAAGTAACAGGGAGAAAGAAAAGGAAGGGAGAATACAGAGGCATAAGTATAATTTACCATTTACAATTATTGCCATTTTATCTGTTGCCTGATGTTTTCTTACCTTTTGCAATACCTGATGAACATCAATTGCAGAAAAATAAATATAATGAGATAAAGAACTGCAATGTGCTTTAAATACTAATAGAAAAAAATATGACATTAATAATAATAGATACTAGACATACTATGTTTGATTATGAACTACTTGCTCTTATTTGTATATTGATGATCAAATCATAAAATTCTTCAGGTAGATATTTCATTTTCTAACATCCCTGCAAATCATGTAAAGCCCTTAATTCATTGTGCTCTGCCAGACAGTTATATTCATTTGCAACCTGCATGTATGTTTAAGAGATCGTGTTTGAGCTATGTTTTGGTTTAGACTTTTTTGTTGTTGGTTTTCTTTTTTTTTTTTTTTTTTTTTCCACTACAGAAGGAGAAGCTTCTAGATACATGGGTTAGATGTGCTAGATGAAGCAGACAAAAGAGACATTCAAAGGATGCATTTTGTGAAATGGGTATTGATTTGGTAATAACTTGTTTTAATTGCATAGTAGAAGGAAAAGGAATGCAATTATTGTTCTGTACACAAAGAAATGCCTTTCTGTGTTTGGAAACAACTCCTAACAGAAAAAGTTATGAAGTTTTATGACCGTCTCTTCAAGGGATTTAGAACAAATTAACCTTGATATGTTCTACGTGTGTTTCCTGACACATAACAGGACCTACTATGAGAGAAGAATAAAAGGCACTAAAAAGACCTGCTTCAGCCTTCAAAAACTAGCTAGTCAGATATCACAGCAGTGAGGATTAATCAAAAATTTTTTAATTGCTAGTTAACTGGACTTTGTGTTCAGAGATACATTGTATTACTCAGCTGTAGTAAACGGATTGGGAAAAAAAAAAGACCATTGCAGTTTAGCAGAATATAGATTTCTTTAATGAGGCCAAAATGAGACAAAAAACAGAAAACAAAAAGGACTGCAGGGTGTGCTTTCAATGGGAGGCAACTTACCTCACATTTTTCTTTTCTTTTGTCTTGTTATCAAGCAAGTTCACACCAGCAGGATTGCCTTGTGCCTTGTGGTTACAGAACAAGATAATTGGTCTAAAATAAGGTGGTTTTGTGCTTCTTAAAACCTTCTCTGCCACCAAAGACACCATACTGCCAGCAAATATTAGCATGCATTTCAAAACTAAACAGATTACAGCTTCTGTGAACTTGAATTGGGTGATTCAGTTTTGGCATAAGTGCTGGAAAGCTAAGCAGGGCATTCTCTGTGCAAGTTCTTCTGAATATGATACTTTTAGATATCACTGGTTATTTTTATTTTAGGTGTGTTTGGAGTGAGCTGAATTGTCATTTTTTTCTCTTCCTCTGTTGAATGATGCTGTGAAAATGGAAAGAAGCAAAGCCAAATTCAAATTTGAATGGTGGTCAAGGTGCACTTACTAATATACCTGGGTGAATTTTGGCCTTCCTCAAAATAGCTATGGGTCGTGGGCGCAAAAACGTTTTGAAGGTTGTTTTGTGGTAGCATTTCTTTCCCCTTTTCTGTATAATTGGAAGCCAAAAGCCTCATTTATAGTCAATGTTAACCATGACTAATGCTCCATAATTTGTGCAAAATTAATTTCTATGACAATGATTTCTTTGAAAGCCACCTTGCAATAATTGTTCAGTTAGTATATGTGTAGGAGTAATATAGAAATGTTATCATTAGATTTTAATTGCTTAATATAAGGAAAGCAAGAAAAAAGCCCACAGTTAATTAATTGCATGTATTTTGTGACTTTTACTATCACCATCATTTTTGCTATAGAACTGAACCTGTAAAGAGTGTAAGAGAGTACACAGTTCACCCACAGCAGTGAGATGCATCACTTCTGTATCACTTTTATGGAGAAAATCTATTGCCTTCCTCATTACAATCTGTCAAGTTTCTTTACTCATATTTCTTACTCTTTAAACTCCTTTTAGTGCTAGGTTCTACATTACTGTCTTTATTAGGTCTGTTTCCTAATTGCCTCTTTGTAGAATATTTTGTACTAAAGATTAATTTCAGTTATTCCTCTCAGTCTAGCACATTCTTGAATTTATTCATATTATTCCTTTAGAGAATTGCCTCTGTCAACATTTCTCATTGGTTACCTAAGTGCCTGAGCAAGGTATATGAGCTTTACTGAGTCATAGGTGCTAAAAACATTGCCAGGCTAATGATGTAAGAGCTTCATTCTGTTTAGGAGCGTGTATATGGGCATGTGGAGAGTTCATGCAAAATATAAATGACGTAATGGGGCTGCCAGAAGGCATTGGAGTTAAGCTGAAGAACTTAAGAGTGTGGGCATCCCACAGGCTCAAACAGAAGGAAGGAGGGTTGGGGCTTTTAATAAAGGTGAACTGAGGAATGATGTGGGAAAGATCATCTAATTTTTGTATCCATCTTTGGAAGCTATTGCTGCTTATCTGAAAAGAATTAATAACATATTTAGTAAACTTTCAGCTCTTACCTTTTTGTACAAAATTGTTAAAACTGTGCATTAATATCCTATGATCAAAAGCACTGTCTATAGGCAGTTGTCTATAGACAGCATGCAGCTGTCTGATTTCTTTTACTAAAGAAGAGAGTAGAAATATATGTAATTTTATAAATCCCAGAATAAATGTGGAGGTATCTTTACCTTTCTACAAGAAATAAAAGGAAGTATATGCACAATCTTATTCCTACAATAAGAACCAAGTCCACTGTGAACTCACACACAACTTTCTGGCTATATTCCAGCCAAAGTAAAATGCAGGAATGAAGGAAACTAAGCAGCAGTTAATAATGTTGCCTTTACCAAGATACCACTTATTTTAAGAATTCTAGTTCTATTCTACATTGTATTTGTATTATTTTTTCTCATAACACTTAAATGACTGTCATACGCTTCAAACATGGCTAAAATTTCTGAGAAACTATGATCAAAATTCTTGGGCAGGCCTTTTCTCCCTTCTCCCAATTTCTTAATCTTTGTAATTACAATAATGCAGTGGTTGATTACTGTAAGATATTTCAGAAGATAAACACATTTCAGCTTCAAAGTTTCCTTTAATTCCATTTCAGGAATGAAAGCATGAAAACTTAAAAAATATCTGTAAAATGAAATTTAGAAAAAAAGGATTTTGCTTTATGACGTATTTCAAACCAAGTGCCTCAAATGAAACTTGGATAATTTTATTTTAAAAGGAAAGGGAATCTCCTTAATCTTAGCAAAGAATTTTAGCAAATCAGTATTTTCAGGTGGAAAAGTCTTCCATTAGAGAATTTTACCTGTATTATGTGCAAAATGCTTTTTTTTTACTTGAGGAACAATTGTTTGTGACTGGGAAAACTCTCAAATTAACTGCAAGAGAAATACAGTGGAGAATACTTCTGGTATTTTTGTATTCATGTTTTTCTCCTAACTTCATGTTTATTGCTGAATTAGCATGAGTAGTGACAGGGTAGTAAGTTTTAATTTAAGATTCAGGATCATGGTGAATGTGGAGGAGCAGTGTTAAGATTACATTTATACAATTTTCTCCTTCCTCTGCTCTGAATCAAGATCCTTCTGCACCATTAAATTTCAGAGTATCAGAGTATGAGGAAAGGCTGAGAGAGCTGGGCCTGTTCAGCCTGGAGAAGAGAAGGCTGAGGGGAGACCTCATCAGTGTCTATAAGGACTTCAAGGGAGGCAGTGAGGAGGATGGGGCCGGCCTCTTCTCAGTGGTGGCTCCTGATAGGACTAGAGGAAACGGCCACAAACTGAAACACCAAAAGTTCCACAGGAACTTAAGGAAAAATTTCTTGACAGTGAGGGTGACAGAGCACTGGAACAGGCTGCCCAGAGAGGTTGTGGAGTCTCCTTCTCTGGAGATCTTCCAAACCTGCTTGGACACAGTCCTGAGCCACATGCTGTAGGTGACCCTGCGTGTGCAGGGGGGTTGGACTAGATGATCTCTAGAGGTCCCAGCCAACCTTAAGCATTCTATTATTCTATGATCTTTTGACTTGAACTGTGAAATGTTACTTTAATATTTATCTGTGTGTGTATTTTTTTTTTTTTTCTGTGTGAGAAGGGAGACAGAAGAAAGGAGAGAATTGTATTTTGCTTGATTTGCTGGTCACATTGTTTTTTTGGGAGAATTGAATTTTGAAGGCTCTTTTTGACAAGCCTGAGGGACCTAGATGTCTACCTTGCTATGGGTTTAACACGTAATGACTATGTCTATTGCTTTTCCCCTTCAGATTCTCTTCTACAAAAGCCAGACTCTCCATTACTTACCTATCCATTGTTTTGTAGATCTTTCACTGATCATTTCATACCTTTGCTATGCTAAATGTTGTCATTATTACTTCCTTTTTCCTGTCCTTTACTCTTTCCTTGCCCATCTTCTGTCCAAAATTTCCCTTCATTTGTCCATTTTATTCCAATTCTACAATGGTCATGGAGAGTGCAGGTGCAGTTGTCCACAATAAAACGTTTACATATCATACAGATTTCTAGTGGAAATACAAGGAGCATGTTGTATATTCATGCACTGCAGGTTCCCTCTTGACTTTGTTCTGCATTTATACTGTTAAGGACTCGCTTATTGGTCAATTTTAATAGCATGAGAATGGGAGAGATTTTATGCTGATGTATCCTGTTGCTGTATGCGATGTAACATTATAGTTCCATTTTTCTGCAGGTATTCCTGCAAACTTCTACAAGCATAGGAAATAAAGAAAAAAGCCCCTGAAAGCACTTAAAAAACATTTCAAGTGCTAAGCTATGATTACTGAGTATTCTGTTATTAAGAAATTGTCCAAATCCTTCTTTCACTCCATCAGAACAGGGACTGTGAGCATTGTGGCTGCTAGAAAAGCAATATGTGGGTGGCTTGGTGGGCTGTGGATGTTAGAGCTATTATCCAGTCGTTTTCTAGTTTTTAAAACACTATTTTTTCAGGTTGAAAAGTTCACCCAACATTTGTTTAGCAGCTTGAAATACAAACTTCACATTTTCCCAAAACTTTCTTACTTTTGCTCGAGAAGATTTCAAAGTATAAAATCTTCAAATAACTTTTTGTCCTTTCACAACATTCCTGCAACATGGGAGATGAATTTACTTTATGCCCTGCAAGTTCTCTTACATTTTAAATGTATCAACCTGTCACACTGATGTATTTTTTTTCTGAAGGTTAACTTCTTCTTTTTCGTTGTGTCTTTCATATAGCCTCCTCTGTCTTAACCAGGAAAATATTGATAGACTTTCTTTTGAAAATCATTCTTTAGCTATTTCCGCTGTTCTGTTTCTGAATTATAGATACTTTATGGATTTTTTTTTTCAGTATCATCATAGGCTGTGATTTTTTTTGATCTCAAGGGGAAAATGGCGTAGAGATTCATTATGTTATTTATTTACTAAGTACTCAAAGTATTCTCAGCTGGTCACATTCAGTATTTGGGTGGAAGATCTCAAGGGACAATGCAGGTATAGCATGATTTATTAAGAAGTGTAGATTTCAGTGAAATCAAATTTATCTTTTTATTTGTCTATCCAGCATCCTACAGTCAGATGCAGCTGCAGCCAATGCATGGCTGTCATTTTTTAGATGAGAAACATAATAGAATTCTCAAGTACCTCCTCAACTGCAAGTCTTCTAACCCAAAGAAGAGGATTTTGTTTTTACTGTGACTAATAGACAGATACATTTGCCCCTTCAAACAGACTTTTAAATAGTTTAAGACATTTAATTTTTTGATTTATTTTCTACTGATATTTAACATTCTGCAGGCAGTGTCTACTTTCAATTTCAATGTCAGATCATCAGTTTAAAACAAATAACTCAAAATAACAAAAAGATTTTTTTTCATTAAATCTCATTCAACATTTAAAATAGCAAGAGTTTGACTCATATGTTCTTTAGCATTAAAAGTGGTTTTAGCATTATTATTTTGCTGATATAGGTTTTAGCCTTCCTGTAAAAGTGTATATTTTATTTACTCAGGATTTTATATATACCAGCTTTCAGTATAACTTTCCTATTGCAGAGAAAAATCAGATGGTCTTGTAAATATGTATCCTTTTCAAAATACTTGTTATTATTCAGGTGAGCTGTCAAAATGGCTTTGAAAATCTAATAACTGTTCTCATGAAGAATAATAACCTTGTACAATGTTTTTCAAAATTATAACACAATAGGCCATGTGATTCAGTAGCTGGTAGATTAAAAAAGCTGTGTGGTAATAACATTTGCCTAAGGTTGTAAGATTTTGCATGTGTTAACACACCTAACAAGCCATTGTTGTGAATCACTGTCTAATAACAAAGGACTTGCAGCCACTGACATTTTGTCAAATCTTGTTCTACTATATTTTATACATGTGACAAAGTTGTAGTGGAATTTTCCTGATTCTGTAGTATTGCTATGAATATTTCTTAGGTGAGATATTCTTGGAAGATATTATAAGTCAACAACAATATCTTTACTTGTTTATAAAAATGTTAATGACTTAAAAACATTTTACCTGAATGAGAGAAGTTATTTATGCAATAATCACCATTCCAATTAAATATATATACATTATTTGTCCCTGTTTTATCTCAGAACATTTTACATGAGTTACATTAATGTCATTATATTATTGTATTTTTTCTCTGAACAGAAGTATGACACTGATGTCTAGGATTTTGGCCACTATCTATATAAAGATGTACAAGAAAAACTGTGACCTAGAGCTCTGTTTTCTGTCACATAGATATTCTAGAAATCTTCCAGTCCAAGTCATTTAGGTAACAGTAATCTCAAGAATTCATATTGACAAAACATGCTAATAGCTTTTTGAGCTCATCACTATGACAAGTTTCACAGTTTTTGTATGAACGTTGTGAATCAACCTCAGGCTTTTATTACGATCCTTCCACCTCTTATACAGCCAGAGGCTTTTAATGTTTAGACAAGACATACTTGCTAGGAGAGTTCTAGCATAATATTGGGGTGACCTGTAACTGATTTATCTGCATAAGTGTTTTAAACAGACCATATTTGAGTTGCATTTGTAAACTAACAAAGTCGTATTATAGTTCACGTATATAGTCTATTATGAGCTCACTTTTACAGGATAATGACAAACTTTTTTTGAAAATATTATGTTTAATTATTGGACTTGTGGATATTTAAACTGATCGCTTAATGTAGTTCCCGCAACGCAATTTCTGTTTGTCTGATTTGATCACTTACTCTATATTGGGCATTGCAGATTGAGATCATTATGGAAAAGCTGAAGAATTCTTATTTATGGCAAAAATTGCCTATCAGTAAGATCAGCAATTCAACTAATGACAGTATTATTTATTAATATTAGGGATTATGTTATTACATTTCAGGTTCCCAAGGGGAAGTCCATTCCAATTAGTTATCTTTCTTTGCATGGCCGAACATTTAGTGCAACAATAGAAACAGCCAGTGACTTGTATAAACAAATACCATTGTTGTGCGGCCCTGCCTGGGCACATGGTGGTAAAAGCTTTCTAATAGCTTTCCCATCAGAAAAAGAGGAATTCCAGGAGCTTGGATGTACACTTCAAAACTTTGAAGTGGCATCATTACACCAACTTTCCAAGAAAAATTTCTAGCCCTGGCTGATTTGCTCTTGGTCAATATAGATTAAAGATTATTTGACACGATATCTAAGAAAATAAGTTTTTTTTTTCCCCCTTTCAAATAATCAACATTACCACTGTAGGACTGAGAGAACTCTTAGTAATTGTACTGAACTTGACAGCCACGATGGGTGGAACAAAATGAAGAGATGTATTGAAAAAAAAAAAAAAAGTTGAAAAAATGGCTTTTAAAATTAGCGCATTGACATTTTCCTTTTTCAGCTGCTGTCAGCAGTAGTCAAATAGTATGTTAGATGAAGTAAACAGAAAGTCTCTCACTAGCTTATTTTCATTTAAGTAATATCTTTATATACTTTTGTAAAATATTCCTCTTTGCAAGTCTTCCTCAGCTACTGGCCCTATGGCTCTTTTTCACGTAGCTGCAGCATTATGTTCATGACAGGGAAATACACAGAACTGCACTTTCTTTGCAATTTCTTCTTTCCTCATATGAGAGAGCTCCTTGTTTGTTTTGTGATTTTTATCAACAACCATTAAATTTCCACACCGCAGAACAAGTGCCTAACACAAGAGCTACAGAGAGACATTTTTGGTTCCAAGGTTACCTAATTTCTCAGCTAACTTAGCCTAGGTGTTTCTGCATCCAGTCCTTCCCACTGTGCTGACCAGAAGCCTTTCTCTGGGGAGTGACAACAACTGCTGGCGATATTTAGGTGTCTTTTACTGTAGTGGATACTCACCACAGGAAGATGCTTGCAGTGATCATCATTCCTCTCAGCTTTCTATATTGCAACTTTTTATAGAAAGCTATAAACATTTATCTTTGAGGAGAAGAAAATGGTACCTTGCAGAGGTCAACATGAGGAAGACAAATACCATGCATTTTGGGCAAATTATTAGCTTTGTTCTTTGTTAATTGTAGTTACACTTAGCCTGAAGAAGTTCTCTCTCTGACAGATTGTTTAAAGAGAAAAAAAAAAAAAGAAAAATCAGCCATGGTTGGGTACATGAAAACATGAATTTGGATTTGTTAAGATATCCATACTTTAAAATGTAGAAAATGCATAATGTGATATCAATAAAAGATTAATTTGAGAAGAGAATTTTGATATAAAATGAAGATGCAAGATATTGTTGCTTTTATTACATCTGTCAGGGTTTACTTCTAAGACAGGATTTAAACTCAAATTAGTAACAAATGAAAACAAGACAATTAAAACTTTTTAAAATGATAGATATGCTGTACGTTTTATTAATAATGTCAAATTCAATTGTTTCTCCATGGAGTTGCCTGTGGTATTTTTTGCATTTTAGAAGGAAGTGATGATGCATATAACACTTATTTTGTGGAAAAATGGATTTCAATTTGGCAGCATGTTAGACTAGTTAGACTCCATATTGCTTAAATAGCATTTTTCTGTTAAACTTTCAGAATATAATGCACTCACCACTTGAGAAAGAGATTGTTTTTCTTCTGGATAATCAACAAACAGAAGTTTCTTTCATATTTTGAGCGGACAGTGACATAATCAATCTAAGTTCTACGTTTATCTTATTAAGAATAATTAATTATGAGTATTCATAAACCTGAAATCTCCAGTTTTTAAAGAAACAGATAATGGGAAATGTGTCTCACAGGACAAAATGGAGATGATGAGTAAAACTTTATGATCTCTAGCTGAATTGCATAACATAGAACTGCTGTAGAAATGAGTTGACAGCAGTAAAACCATAAAATCATTTACGTTTGTTGGGTTTTGCACCCTCTCAGAGATGTGATGGGGATAATTAATTTAAAAAAAAAAATCAAAAAGAAAAAACAAAAATAACCTCTTCAGATTTCTGGTTAAATACTTTATTTATTTATTTATTTATTTTCCTCCTGTGGTTTTCGGTACCATTACAAATAAACATATAGAATTAAAAAATGTTTTTGTGAGTCATAGGTCTAAATCCTAAAGCAGTTATTGGTGAAGTGACTTAAATCACGAAGAGAGCTATTGGACTTTCAACACTGGACTTTCAAAATTATCGTTAAAATATATCAGTCTTGCTTAAAAAGGAAGCATTCATTTCTACTTTTTATCTGAGAAATGTTGGTGATAAAAATGCTAATGTAACAACTTCAAAATAGATAATGCCTTATTGAATACAAAAATGTACAGTTTTTGCTTTAGTTCAGAGAATCTTCAGAGGGAGGAATTCTGGAATATGTGTGAAGTCTATTGAAAAATTAATTCTATTCTTGGATAGTAGACCTTTTCTCCCTTCTTATAATGAATTACTTGAATAAAATAGAGGTCTCAGCCTCACTTACTCACAGCATGAAAAAATTAAAACAGGGTTCACAAGAACTCAGTTTGAAAAAGTAGAGTACAGTACCTAGCCTAGTTATGCTTAACAGTAACCTATTGTAGAAGACAAATATTCAACTAGTTCACTTTCATGCAGCACATGCAATGCTTAAAAATAATATAAGAGACACTTGAACAATTCAGTATTTCATACTTAAAAATATGGAGAGATTTATTATTTTAGTGCCAGAAACTTACCCGGTCTTTGTTGTGATTTTAACAAGTCTGCCAGATCTCATTTCAATGCCTGATCTACAAGATCATCTCTTTCTGCTATTATCCTTAACATGTTTCTATCAGGCATATGCTTAAATTCATTTTAATCATTAGAGCATAAAATGATACAAAGGAGAACACCTTGATTAAGTGTGGATAATGCTTCTTTATTCCTGTAAAAGAATGTGATAGTCTGCTTCATTTTTACATTTTGTTTTTCCACAACAGTCTTTTCAAGAATACAATTAAGATTAGTTGCTAGCTTTTCCAGAGGAAGGAAAAGTAAACTGCATATACATTTACAGAAAGAGGCAACAAAAAAGGTTTATTGCTTGGTCTTTTTCTAATTGTGACATTTTATGTGTTTTTATGTGTTAATATATTGTGTGCTTTCTGTTTCTTCAATATTTACTCTTAATACCCTGTCACAGTAATGGGTGCTATGGAAAATAGTAGCATAAGTGAAAAATAAAATAAGTACTTTTTTGTTGTTGTTGTTTTAGATGAATGATACAGATATAAATAAAAATAAAATTTCCCTTGGGGCTATCCTAAAGCTTTTCTTTTTTATGTATACCTCAAACTGAAAGATTTTAGCAGGTATATAAACAACAATATCTTAATGAATAAGAAGATTTTTAAAGAGTTCAATTCCAGGTGAGCAGTAGTTCTGAATCATATAAAACTGTAGAATTGGAAAGCTTTCCTCCTACAGCATACACTGGAAAAAAAATGGAAAAAAAAAAAAAAAAAACCTCATTGTAAGTACTGTATTTGTATAGGAGGAAAACATTAATATCCTGTTACCTACTTTCTCCCTGTGAGTTTGTAGAAATCCCATAAATTAGATTACAGCTTTTAATCTATGTGAGCAGGATGCTAAGGGAAAATAGATAAAGAAGGAATCCTTAAAGAAAATTTTTGCTTCTGTCCTGACTGTTTAAGTGAAATGCTCCACAAACAGCCATTAGCTGGGAGGAAAACCAAAGATCAAGAAGAAACACAGAGATGAAACCTATGAAGCTGATTAACCATTATATGATAGCAACAGGGATTCTGCGACATCTAAATATTTCAGATCACTAAAAGCAAGCAAACATTAAACCAAACCTAAAGAAAACAAACCAAAACAACAACAAAAACACAAACAAAACAAGACAAAAATATTTCTCTTAATTCTGACAAGAGATATAAGATGATATTAAAAAATATCCGTTCTTCCTTCATTCCATTGTATACAATTATTCACACACTTTGTTCAGCTCTGGTGTCACAGGATGGTTCTTGAACAATCATGGTCACACCTGTTTTATAACTTTTAAAATTTTTTTTTTTAAATGTTAAATAATATATGTGCTGGGATTATATATCTTTACTAAATAAGGACACTACCTTTATCAAAAAGACAGAACAATGACGATATATAAAAGGAAGAAAAAAAAGAAATAAAGCACAATGTCAAATCCTACATGAACAGATCTTTTAAAAACTATCAAGAGTGTCTCTTAAACTGTTATTTTCTTAAATGCTTTATAGTTTTCAGGGAGAAGATAATAGAGAGATTAAATTCTTAGGAATTGGTTAGAGTTAAAACAAACAAAAAAAATCAATCTGTCCAGTGTCACCTTCCTTCAGGAATGAGGACCAGTTTTGTATTGGATCTACAATCTCCAGTAACACTAGAAGTCTTACAGAACTATCCTTTTTTATTTCTAAGGCAATATTATTGATCACGGAATACCTATTATCCCCTTTTGGAATGAGTTTTAGTTCCTTGGGATAATATAAATACAGCTTGTTCCCAGTAGTTTCATTACAGTTATTCTTAATAAGTGCTAATATAACTAAGGCTATAATTTTAAAAGTAGAGAGAGCTAACACTCTCAGTGTGTCTCCCTGTTGATATTTCTGATCTCTGGATTTCCTCCTCCATTGAATTGGTCCAGCTGTTTGGTAGTTTGGAGAAACTAGCTGGAGACCCAGTTTTTGTACTCTTTAAAATGCTAGAATGACTAGGAGAATGCAGTATAAATTAATTGCTCAAAATGCTCCAAAATACATTGTGTTACTTAAGCGTTTGTTGTTACTCACTGCATACTTTTTAACGGACTTTCTTGTTTAATTATATCTAAGCACATTTTCAATAAAAGTAACATCATATTTTATTACGCGCTTTCAAAGTAGAGATGGACTATCCACTATATTTTCAACTATTTTGCTAAGAATTGCATTCTGTTCGTTTTAAAAACTTACAGGCTTCCTCTAATTATGAATATTCTTTCTTTCCTTTTTTCCAGATAGAAGTATGTGATATGACATTTCATAGGCTGGACTTGGCAGACAAAGAAAAAGAAATCAGAAGAAAAGGAGGAAAGAAATCAACAACAAAACACTCATGGATACACACATACATATATACAATGTGCTGCACTCAAGAATGCAACTATTTAAAACACAGAGTATTTGGGAGTGTTTTTTCTTTGGAACTGTGTCAAAAGGCTTTAATGATAATGCAAAGAGACCCCATTTTCTCTGAGAGGAAAAACAGCATTTCTAGATAAGTATAAAAAAAAAAGCTATTTTATTTAAACATGACTCTTCTAGATAGGACTCACACTTTACCTCTCTGAACTCATCATACATTGTAAAATGCCTGAGGATGTAGATCATATGCTCTTGGAAAACAAAATAAAGTAAAATAAAAAAAGTGAAAAGTCATGTCTGGGTTAACCAAATACGATTTCAAATACATCAACATTTCAGATGGCATTAACCAAAGTATTCACAAAAAGGTTGGAGAAGATATTTTAAGGCAAATTCCTCAAGGCTGCAATAAAAGCCTTTAGTTAAAAAAACAAAAACAAAAACAAACAAACAAAAAACACCACAGATTTAACAGGAATAAGATTCTTTGACAATCTGAGAGCCTTCAGCTACCATGAAGTTCTACCCAAAGCGCTAGCTTCAACTGTCCACACTTCTTTAAAGGTCTTAGGATGTCTGAAAGCAATTATATTTAATGAAAGCTTTATAGTAATGTGCAGTTTGATTCACTGTCAAAACTAGGTTTGTTTCAATGCAAACAAAAGTATATGCTACATTTACTGTCACTTGAGTGCGTTACTTAAGACCTTGATTGTATAATGTATTGAAAGGAATGTACTTGAGTCTCAAGTCTTGTCAATACAGAATGAAGAGACCTGCATGAGTAAAATCAATTACATGCTTATGTGCTTTTCAAGATCAGAGTTAGTATGATCAGCACAGTTATTATTCTACAGCTTAGTAATTCTGTCTTCTTTGTAATTTTTTAGTTGTTGTATATAGTTGTAATAAGGCACATCTGTCTGTCTTGTGCGTTGAAATCTGCTTACAAAATTATTAAAACTTCTTTCCAGATCATTCACCTGGCTACACATTGTTCTGTGATCAGTCATGCAAGCATTTTCCTCTCTTTTTTGAATTTACTTTAGAAGCTGTTCTGACATTGACTTCCTTGCCAAAACAGCTTTTTCACCTTTCTCTCTCTCCTCTCCCTGTCCTTACAATATCTCATTGCTAGCTAAAACTTTTGTCACAGAGGAGTTAATATGTAGAATGAATATGTGATTTGTATGTGTAATGTTTTCAAATGTGTGTTAATCTATTGTTCTATACCAAATCACATAATTGCATGCAATTCCACATTTTATTATATCTTTTATATAATACATATTTCATTTATAAGCAAAATATTTTACTTACAGTTTCTTCTTCTCATTACAGACCAAGACAATCACCTTCACCTGAGGATGATGAAAAATGGAAGATAAATCACTGTAAAATATGAACAAAGCCTTTCCTGTACTTGCACAGGTAACCTCAAACCATTCAGGCTTCCTCTGTCATTATATTAGATTACATGATGGTATCTATTTTGCTGTCCCCTGTCTCCCTAAAGAATTTTATGCTTTACTGGTCTACAAATATACAATTTCCTTTTACTTAATGCTTGTACCTGAGTTTATTTTATCTCAGATGCATTAGCTTGCATTTCAAAGGTTGAATGAATTTCAGTTAGCTACCTGCAGACTTTTTAGAATTATAAACTCTTCCTGTCACTTTGTGTTTTTTTTAATCCTAACTGTCATGCCTTCCATTTTGTACCATTGTAACAGAAAGTATCCTCTTTGTATTTAGCTTTTCATTTAGATGATTAATTAAAAGTATAATTAATGTCTACATTTACAGAGGATGCTCCAAGAACACTGAAACCAAAGAGTATTTGCCTTCCTCATTTATAATCTTAAGTCTCTTTTTCAGTTTTGGTATCTCTTATCTATCACTGTCTTCATTTGTGAGTTGCTAAAGACTGTATATAAGGGTGAGGTTTTTTTCTGGCAAAACACCCAAATCATGAGGTAACTGATCTAGTTTTGAGTCACAGAACCAGGAGGCCTTGTCTCAGCTTCAGTCTTAGTGAAAATATGTTTTAAAATAGTTACCTAATCATGTCTGAAAAGTAGAATAGGAAAAAAAGTGCTAAGATGAAGAGCTCCTCCTGCATGCATCCTGCATTACAAGTTTTCAGCTGTAGTTTTGTAGCCCATTAGAAAATAGATATAGGCTGACACTGTCAGCCTGAATTTAGCCCCTATTTCACCTCAGGATCCCGTTCTTCTCTCCTATTGACACTGCCTATCTGCAAGATCTGCAAGAGTGGAGGAGCGAGATCAATTCTGGGAGCAGCTGAGTGGTCCCAGAAACAGCTCTAGAGGCCTGTGTGAAGAGGGCTCTGCAAGCTCTTGCAGCCATTGCTTGGGCTGTAAACTATCACAGGAGACATTATATCCTTCTGCAGCCTGTGTAAGACTTCTCATTATCTTGGGTGTATTATAAAAGAATTATAATTTTTAAGGAACCTTAACCAAATTTTATAAATATATCTGAAGGCTCACATGGGGCCAGATGAAACGTACATACCATGTATGTGTGCTGTGATCCATGTCTCGACAGCTGGAATTAAGTTAGGAGTACACCAGGGAGTACCTTTACAAGAAGCATCTGCGACCACCTGCAGAACTAAGGCAGGGGGCTTTCCATTATAGGAGATACTTGCCAGAATATCCCCATACATCTTGACTTGGTCAGGAAGAGAAATTTGAATCCCAGAATTGACATAATAAGAATCAGCATACTTATGTGGTAGGAATAAGACAAATGTGTTTGGCCTCTAGAGACCTCTAGATGAGCAGGCACAAAGACCTGTAAGATAAGTACCAAGCCAGGAATTGAACTAGGTAGACATTATTCAGGTGCAGAGAGATTACTGTAAAGAGGTCTAGTAAGAACAGAATGTTCCAGTTGAATAGGGAACAGGAACAATATAGATGAAGTGACTTATGCTGTAGCTGATTGCCAGTGCAGATTCTTAATGCATTTTCTCTGCCATTCTGATAATAACTGATCATCTGGGCACAGAGGCCTGTATAAATGCAGTGTCATAAGGACATTTTGAGAAAAGTTGTTGCAGGGCCACAGCTAGAAGAAAATTCCAGGAATACATGCATGCCCTGAGCAGATGGTTCTGCATTTCAGACCAGCCCACCTGGCTTCAGGCTAAAAGCCCATCAGTGCAATCACAGGACAAAATATTCTCCAGAACTTCAGATGGCTGAGCACATTCTATAAATCAGCCCAGGGACTGTCAGCGAAGGTAGTGTTTAGATTAATTTGTGAGTAGGAAGCAGGCTCTGGAGGTGGCCATTGAAAGTAGTATAGGTGAAGTCATGGGGATTTAAGTAGCCAACTCTCTTGAGAGTGGCTATTTCCAGTTGGGAAGGTAGAGGACTAGGTCAATCTGCGGGTGTCGAGACATGACTCTTTGCCTGACTCTGAGCTGTTAGGTAGTGTTAAAATATAAGTCATACTAAGATGGAATACGTGAATACTTTCAGCAGACCCAAAGATTCATAAAAGATGTATTCTTGCAGTAACACTATTTCCATTGCACAGAAAATGTCATTTGAATAACTTTCAATAAAACTTAGAATCGCTTCCTCCTTTGTCTATCCTCTATTTCTTCTATACAGTAACTCCTTAAAGAAATATTTTTAGTCAGACTTTCTCATATGAGCTTAGATACGATCCCTAGCTCAGGACATTTGCCATTTAGATCATCTGCTGTTACTGATAAAACTAACCTCAGAAGTAATAGCTGAGCATTCTTAAACTTTAGGGCATATGGCATCTGAATTTTATTCTTGCAACTCAAAACAGCCACTACTGGTACCTCATCTGGTTTATTTATTGCTCAAATACTTTGCATTTGTATGTATAAGTCCAAGAATATTGTCTTAAAAATATATCTATATTATTCACTTTATTCCCTTAGGGGTCTCTTCTTCATATTTATTATACTTTTGCCCTTGCAGACATTTACATCTCTGAGAGCCAAAGACTCTTCCAAACTGTGGAATTTTAAAATTAGTTTCATCTTAACTATGAAATGGCTTGTTTTTGGCAAGACCAATAAAAAAATCCAAAGATAGCTTTTATGTGCTGATATTATAATTTTATCAGAAATCCTTGAGTTTATTTGGCATGACTATTCTTAAATGGTGCTATCTGAAAATCACATTTCAAAAATACATTGATCCGAATAGCATTTTAAATCTTTGGGTTATCTATTTCAGGTAAAAGTTAAAACATACTATTATGTATTACGAAATGGAGTTCAATGCTTCAGGCATTTCAGCTTAAAGTGGTACAAAAAATATCTGTTTTGTAAATACCTTTTTTAATAGAGTACTGAAGAGTGTGCGTAAATGTTAATGTAAATCAATATAAAATATAGGGAGAATTATAACAAAATATACATGTAAGTTCATAATAGGTATTTCTGCAAAGGATTTAGTCTCAGAACTGCGCTATTGTACATGAAATGGTATATTTTCCTACTCATTTGTGTTTTGTTTATCTTGTCAGTACCACTAAATTTTTCTGTCCTATTTTTGAGATGGTTAATCTTCTCGTATAATCATATTTTAGTGTTATCATTTTGAGGTTTTCAGTGTTTAATTTCTTTTCTTGGCTGGACAAATTATTCTCATGTCCCCTGCAGCCAACTACAATAATTTTCAGTGACTACAGTAATGAGGGCAGAACTGATTAAGTATAGACTCCATCCTGCTAAACTCAGCCAACAAGCTGCCTGTCAGGATCTAGGGACTTTTNAGAATTTTCTGATTAGAAGTTTATATTCCTGTCAGAAATAAATATATGAACAGATGAATCATTATGATGTTGGAATGCATAGTCTTGACATTTAGAACCAAACCCTTTAGAACCAAACCCTTTCCTCCAAACAAGGAGGAAATGTAATGTTGTAGTACTGTAGACATTAATATGATACCACTGTTTAGAGAGAAGATAGGAAATATTGGCTCAGACCAATAGGGCATTTCCTCTGTGCCAGGTGATAAAAAAACTTCTCTTTCCTGTTATTTAGAAATCTTAAAAAGACAGACCAGAAACAAGACTAGTAAAATTACAAAAGTGTGAACAACTAGGCTAAACTCCAGTACAGTATCCATAGTGATTTTGTAGTGTTTGCTAGTATTTGGTTATTCTCATGGCATGGTTTTGACCAACACAGTTGTCCTTCAAATGGAAAACATTACCTCAGGCCAAACATCAAGGAAGGACTTGGAATCTCCAGAGAACTGGTGAAAGGATCTCATAGCTATAAAAGTGTCATTAGTTGATGCAACACTAAAGAATCCAGAAGCATGGCAGTGGTTCAGTAAAACAGACTACCAGAAGCATGGCAGTGGTTCGGTAAAACAGACTAAGACAATGCTGGATTTTTAAGTAATATATTAGAAATTTAAATACAGTTATTTATGCAATGTAGTTGTCCACCTAGCATAGTCTTAATCTATGAGGGTTAAACTCTTTGTAAATATTCTTTTATTTCCAAAATAGTCCTGGAAATTGTTGTTTTTACATACTGTTTCCTACCTTTTGTGTTTTAATGAAATGTTCAGGCAATGTTCAGCCAGTTTTAATGCCAACAGACATGTATGTCATATAAAAACTGATATTGGGAATGAGAAAATAGAATCAGGAAGTATTTGTCAGTATTGTAGAAACTGAAGACAGACAGATAATTCTTGATCCCCTTTTTAAATTACAGTGAATGAAATTTGATTCATAAAGATGTTCCTTCATAGAAAAGAATTTGCTACATAATAAATGAATAATTATGGCAGAACTCTTTCCAGAAATATTTGCATGAATGTTTGAATAGCTTCTTTTATTATTTTCACAGTAGAACAATCATTAATTGATTACTATGGAGATTTATTTAGACAGAACTTTTGAGGCTCTTTTATAAAGTGGAAGTCAGTCAGTTATAGAAGGTCAAAATGTTGTATAAAAAAAAATAGCAATGTGTTCTTCAAAAGGCCACCAACAAAAATCTGTCAAATAAAGTATTTTTCTAATATAGCACAGTACTAAATTGTCATAAATATGACAATACTAAACTAAAACTATACTAAACTAAATATTAAACTAAAATATGACAGTACTAAACTGTCATAAATTTGCCAAACAGGTGCATGTGTGAGAGCAGACACATCCCCTTTCCTCCCCTCGGGTTGGGACACCACCTGAGGAGACTCCTTGAGACTGAGAGCGCTCTCCCATCTTCCGGAGTGAGTTACAATTGTGTATTTGTACATCAGAGCTAGCTAAAAATCCCATGTTGTAGTAGAGAATTTCCTGTACTGACATCCGAACCCTGTTTTGTAAATATTGCATCTGAATAAATCATGCTATTCCTGAACTCAGTTCACTCCTAGGAGGGCGATCAGACCTACAGTCGATCAACTGTTTATGAATCCAATACTGACAGAATTGGGCCTATAGCTACCACAGTATCTCCCTCCCCACCCTACTTCAAACTGCAACACCTGCCAATAGAATAATAAGGGGAAAGAAACCCTACAGTCCTGAAAAGGAATTTGAAAAAGGACTGTGGAATAGGACAGTATTATCTGGTTACATGAGGCAGAGGAAACTAGAACTTTTAGACACAGAATGTCCCTACTGACTCCTAAGACTCTTTGCTCTATTTCCATTCTTTTTCATGTATTGTCCAAATATTTTTTTTCAATGCAGTCAAACAAACAAACATTTAATGTACTGTATTCTCTTACCAAAAATGTAACAGTCTTGTGGAAATGCAGGTTCTACGTTCTCTTTTCAGCCATAAATTCTTCTTGCTTCCAGTGGCACCTTAGAGTAGAAGGTTGTCGCCCGTATACTACAAACTCAGCCGGCAGAGAAAGCTTTGCAGAGGAATATAGCTGCAATATTGATCAATTCTCTCTCTCTCTCTTTTTTTTTTTTTTTTTAATCTTTTCTTGCCCTTAAGGTCTAACCTATGCTTTAAATCTCTCGTGGGAGATCTCTTCTCTTGTGAGAAGATTTGTTTTCTCCCATTACATGTAAGTGCCACTTCTCAAATATCAGTGTATTTTTTTGATGTTTGCAGTGTTTTGCTGTTGGGAATGTAGAAGCACATTTTGCTTAATTACTTCCCCACAATAGGTTTGAAAATTAGACTTAAATTCTGGCTTTAATGCTTCATTTAAGAGTCTTATGGATAATGAAGCAGAAAAAAGAAAAAAAGTCAGCCTGAAAACTAACAGACAACAAAGCCATGGTGAAAAATGTAACAGAAAGCAGACAGAATGGTGAAACAATATTTCTTAGAAATGGCTAAAAGTATAATATGAAAAGGAAAAAAAAAGAAGCATTTGAGGCTAAAATTGTTCCATCTGGATTTTTGAAACGAAAGACAAGGAAAAGATTTCTCTTACTGCTTCTTCCGGAAGAAAAGGACTCTTCAAGTAAACACACTTAAAATTTCAGTTTTATAAAAACAGAGAAACAAAAAAGCCCCCAAAACCAGACATATATGATATTAAACTTATTTAACAAACTCTATTTTTGGTGACATTTCTGAAAAGTCTCACCCCTCCCAGGTGTTCTTTTCTATGAGAAAAGTTTGTAACATCCTAAGGTTTGAACGTGTGTCATCAAGCATGAGTGAAGTAGTCTATAGGCATTCTATGGGAATATAAACTTTGGTTTATATGCCTATATATATACTAGGATCCAGCTTATAGAAATGTGTGAGAAAAGAGAAAAGATCACTTTCTTGGCATCACTATGGCTGCCTCAATACATACTTTTTGTCCTTCATGTTATGCCTAACAAGGTCATGTTGGTTCTTCCAGGCATAACTAGTACTGACTGTTTTAGGTTGTTTCTGTGAAATTTTGAGTTTCCTTGCAGACAATTCCTCTGCTCCTTTCTCTGTCTTGTAACTCCCAGGGTGAAAATTTTCGGTTAGCGCTTGTAGCCTAGACATTTCTGCTGATAATTTAAAAGCTGCTGAAGAGAAGGACTATTATAAAGCAATAGGTATGCCCATGAAGCGTGACTAGTATAGGATTAAACTGTGAGAGATTGTGTGTGGGTGTTATACTGAGAACATGCATTGCTCTAGGTTATATACATACAGGAGCATATCGCATCACTTCTTGATCTGTCTGGAAAAGGATGACGGATGCAGCTTTCAGTCTCCATGCTGGATACTTAAATTGTATACATAATGACGACATCTCTGTTTTTTTGACGGGAAGCAGCTATCAGAGGCAAGAGTGTAATTTAAGGTTAGCTTATTTCAGTTGGTAAAACAGCAAAAGATACCAGAGATCTTCAGAAAGTCTGCCTATACTAGGTTTGCACACAGGTAGACTGGTAGTCTCCTTGTTTCTATATAAAATGTCAGAAGGAAGAAGATACATAAACAGGGAGAGAGTAAAAGTATAATGGACACAACAGAGAGGCAGGAAAAGAAGTGTCCAGATGTTACAGTTAAATGAAACCATGCACATGCACAGACACACCAAAATACTTGGCATGATATTTTAAGGCAGACAGACCATATGGTCTCTTTAGTGATGCATAGTGCTTTTTTCCTGTGTTCCTCTTACTGCAAAAGGAACTGTTGTATTCTGGGGATGCCAGATGTCTTGTCAATCAGCCAGGTTCACATTTAACAGTGTTCTTTCCCTAAACTTGATATAAACACAGTGGCACAATCCACCAAGTAGCTTCCTCCTTACTCTGAGGAAAAAAATTATTATAACAGAATATATGAAATAGCAGGCAGCTTTAGATAGTTCCTTCTGGACAGACTTCCATTAAAGAAAAACTACCATTTATTAATTGTGGAATAAAAATAAAGTTTGACTCCTGAAGCCATAAAAAGGAGAGACTCACACAGGACACATATTCTACCGTTTTTATCCATTTACCAGCATATTTGGAAATATTTCTGTCTATTTACTGGTGCATTTCTCCAGTGCTGTGGCTGCATCTCAGGGGTTGCAGTGCAGGGCCCAGCTCAGTTTCCTAAAGAAAAGTCATGGTGAGTAAAGAGGATGTCGGCAATATGCCTAAGGGCAAAGGGGGTACAATATCACCTGGCTGTTCCCTCTTCAGTATCTCACAAGCACCTGAAGCTCCCCAGTGCCTTGTCAACAGTGTTGGGAGATGGTTGTATAAACGGATATTTGTGAAGATGCGCATGAAGACTTGCCTTTCCCTGACTTACTGTACAATCCTCCCACTTTCCAGGGCACAATGTTTGCGTTAGAGAAATGCCAAGAGAAATCAGGCCTCCTTCATGAAACAGTTTGGTACTTCTCAGGAGGAAATTCACATCTTTGTTATATATCTAGTATTTTCTGTACTTGGCTACTAAGTCAGTATTGCTGGAAAAAAAAAGAAAAAAAAAACAGCTTCAGGAGATTGACTCCCTTTCGAGTTATGGTCGCAGTTACTGCGACACAGAAGATATTCCCACATTCATTGAAGGCGTTAGTTGTGTTCAGATTTCATGGATAAACTTGAACAATCATTAATTTTTCAAAAATAAGACATGACAGCTCAAAGCTTAGGTGTTTTTAGAATCTAATTAAAGTTACACACCCCGGGTGACCCTGCATCCTGGAACATATGCTGGTTTATAAACATTCTGGTCAAAAATGACTTATAGTGAGGAACTGGGAAACTTTTGAAGTAATTTTATAAATTAAAGAGAATCTTTTTTTAAAATTTTTTTTTTAAAGAAAAACATTCTTAGCTATTTGTTAAGAATTACCCTTCCATCCCCTCCCTCTCAGAAGAAAGGATGAGAGGTCTGTCCTCAACTCAAAACAAGTTTTTAATAGTGACTTTCCATCCCTTACTAGATGATAGCCACAAAATGTAGTTGTTTCTCTACGCTTGCCTGCAGAATTGGGTCTGCTTGTCAAGTTGCTCTGTCTTAATTCATTTCTAGTTCCTCCAGAAGTAATACACAGAAATCTTCCTATTTAGAGACTTCTTCTTTAGGTATTTCCTGTTAAATCTGCAATTCATACTACATCCATTAGCTTCATTTAGATGCAGAAGTCACTGGCATGACATGCCCAAGAAAATGCAAACATTGTTTAGATGTTGTGGAATTCATCACTGACTGTAGCTCTGCATAGTGGCAGGGCAGTTCACTTATCAAACCAAATAACACCAAGTCAACACATGGTGCAGGCAACGTTAATGGTGAAGAGAGAGACACACTGCCTTTAATTAGTCAGGAAAGCTTGCTTATGATAAATGTTATCGAGAAAAAAAAGATCTCTTTCATTCCCTATCATCTGGCAATTTTTTGATGTCACAGTCAGAAAACAGGGTACATGAAAAGAGAGATTAAGGTCAAAAAAAGTAATATATGTGATGTAGTTTCTAGAAAAAAAAAAGTTTTAAGGAAAAATATTTGGAGATTTGACATACAATAAATCTCCTTCATCACTGGAGGATTCAGGTTCCCTTTGATTTAATATTTTTAAAAACATTTTTCTTCTGTTACTTTAAAAAAAAAGAATTAAAAGCATTTGTGGTACATTTTAAAATTGCCTCAAGCAATTAGAATCTACTTATTTCCTTTTTTTTATTGCAATAGAGAAATACAAACATATATAAAGTACTATTGTCATTGATATTCAGGATAATTCTTTAACAGAAGAGGAAAGGATAAAGATGAATGTCCAAATTTAATTTCATGACTTCAAGACAAGTTTATATAAGTGTAATAGTACATTTCTATCCTCTTGCAGCCTCATTCTTAATCTTCTCTTCTGAATTCCTCATACAAGGAAATGCTTTTTACCCTGAGGGTAGTCAAATATTAAAACAGGTTGTCCAAAGAGGTTGTGGAATCTGTGTCTTTGGAGATATTCTAAACTTATCTGGACAGGGCCCTGAGCAATCTGATCTAATTGGCTCTTCTTTGAGCAGGGTGTTGGACTAGGTGACCTCCAAAAGTCCCTTTCAATTTAAATTCTATTCTTCTTTCATTTTACTCATTTAATGTAACTAAATGTCGGTTAATATAATGTCACTGAATCTAATGTCATATTTCAATTTTTAAATATATTAAGTATATTTATATAAATACAAAGTATTAAATGTATTTTACAAAGTAACGACTATATGTTTTTATGTATGGGTATATATACAAATATGTGTATGTATATGTATGCATATATACACAAATATATATGTACAAGCAAACACACAAATAGAGGGTATTTATAAATAAATGAAATAAAGAACATGTAGAACATTCTTTAGAAGAAATGTTATCAGCATAAAGAAAGAGGAAATGACTCATTGATACATCTTCCAATAAATAAATGTAATTGTCAAGATTCTGGAAAACGTTGTATCCCTATTTTAAATAATATTTTTTTCCTATAGAAAAGCAGTCCCTAAAAATGTTTAGCTAGTTCTAATATTTATTAACTTAGCTGTCCTAGACTTTGAAAAGTTGACTCCAAGCATAAAAACCTTGAAAATTATTTTGAGCATATAAAAATGAATTTTTTTGACAAATCGTATTTTTTCAAGAGCATAAAGAAAATCAATGTAGTGAAAACTGTATCAAGTCCATTGTCTATCACAACTACCACTCATTGTGCTTCACAGTTATGCTCAACATGGTGACATGACGCAGAATGGTTCAGGAGTTTAAAATTTTGTATTCACAGCACAAAAGTCACCTTAATTTTTTAGTTCTCCTATGCAATTATATTACCACTAACAAAGTGGAGGAGGCCCGAGCTGTCATTTGTGCAGACAGAGAAACACATCGTGTATAACGTCGTTGACTAAAACACAGAAAAAGTAGATGTCTCTGACTCTGATAAGGATGCAATAGTGTTTGTGAGGACTACATTTAATGTTTATCATAGTTAATATACTTGATAATTTGAAATATAGCTATCTATTATTTGATGCTGTAAAACTACTCTCTCAAGAGAACTTAAAGAGAGGATGAAATTCAATCTTATGATATGATACAGAGTAAGAGAGGAATAATACAGGGTGACAATTTCAGGGAATACTCACCACCACTTAGGATGCGATCTGAAGTCCTCTGAAAGTAAAAGGAAGAAACTGATTTAATTCAGACTTGAGATCTGATACCTCTTCCTTGTTCTGAGACCTTAAATCGAACTCAAGGGGTACCAGACCTCATGCTGGTCCTCTGACAAAAATGGTAAATTTCATTTACTGACAGGCAAGTTAATATCATTAAAACCTACATCCTTTAGGAACTTAAAATCCTGTGTGGGAAGACGATGATGCTAGCAAAATTTGTGCTATTAAAATAGAAATATATGTGGAATCTGGCATCTCTTAGATAAAACATTAGGTGACCTTGTGAAATATGGACTCCTTTGATATGATGTTAAATTAATCTGTAAAATTTATTGAAAAGGGAATTTTGAATGGATTTTAGAGTGAAATAAATGTGGAAAGGGAGATGTGAATATAAAATTTATGTATTGGAATTAACTTGAGAATTTTCATGTCTCAGGCTTTGATATGTACTTCCTTTTGCAGAATACCATTAGAAATCCACATGCATAATAACTGTCTCAGGATCTCAGCTTCATTTTTTCTCGAGAATATTTTCTCTCATTTGCTATGTGATGATAAGTGCTGCAACAAATGATGTAAGAAAGATGTTAGAAATCAGAGAAACTTCCAAATGCTATCATTCTTAAGAAAGAAATGAATTATTTCTTATGTTTTTCACATAATATGCAAAAAGTAATACAAGCAGAAAACAGTATATGACTTTGCATAAAGTTACCTATAAATTTATCTTTCTCTTTTAACTTTGACATTTCAAAACTTCTCCTGAAAGACTTAACTAATCAAGTAGCTAAATATTACTTTGTTAAGGACATTTATTTTTTAATGTCTTTATGGAAAATGCTGCTGTGAACTTGGAAGACAAAATATGGCTCTAATAAGAAAAAAATTATGAAACTTGTCTTTTGAGTCTGAAAACTTTATCCAGAAATTCTCTTCACTAAGGGCTGTAGATAGTCAAATGTCTCCTCAATCCATCAGTACTTCTTACTAATTGATATAAATATCACACTGCTCATCATGTTGGCTACTGTAGCTGTGAATCTACTTGTAAATAAAAAAGTTTGCATCCATTCTCATACCTTCAGAAAAAGTTGCTAATACAGATTTTGCTATGGATAACTTACTGGAGAGTCTGTAGGTTGTGGCTGAGTAACCTCTGGATACAATCCAGCACCAATTAGTGTGGGACAGAAACACGCCAGACTCCAACAAAGAGTCTATACAATTATACAGTGCTTAAGACCAAAATCAGGAGTGTTTTCTTTATTAATGTAAATGTAACATCTTTACCCCTGCCACATAAATGAATATTCTCAATAATTGTCCTCAGTTGTATAGATTCCAACCGAGAATCCCAGTGATTAACAGTACTGATCCTCATAGATCTGAATCCTAATGTAGGGTATGTTGGATCTGCAGTGCTTGTACAGTTACATAACATCTTAGCCAGTAGAGGGAGTGAGTCATGAAAACAGGAAAATTATTTAATTCATATGGTGCTTGAAATAATTTAACTACTGCCTACAAAGAATGTGATGAAAATCACATATGGCTACATAACTGTATATTGTATAATTACCTAGTTGTAGTTGAAACAACCTTTCCTCTTTTACCTGGAATATGCAAAATGAGAAAGAATGGGTAAGAGGACCATCCTAACAGTCTGTATAATCTTACTGCATATATCCATCAATGGTATTTACACTTTCTCTGGGAGACATGAAGAAACATTAATATCCCTAGTTCAGATGATGATCTCAGCTCCAATGAAAACTTGGCAGGCATGCAACATTTATTTAGCAGAAGTGGTCTAATGAGAAGTTACATCAGCATTTGGACTATTTCCATGGCAATATGAGGGAAGAATTTCTAACATTCTGATAGTGTTTCCTTTATTGAGATGCAAATACAAATAGAAGCTTAATAGGCTAGGTGGTAGGTCTATCAAGACAGACAGGTATAAATGAGAAAGAATTAGAATAATAACAAGCTGTAAATTTTCACTGACTTTTGTTAAGTTTGAATAGACAATAGATGAAAGATCTATAAGGAAAGGATCTTTTTAAAAAGCTTTGAGGAAAAAAATCCCCTTCAGAATCCCCTTCATTTGCAATAAGACATCTAGAAAATAAGTTCCTAAACAAATTCTTGAAAAACGTGAAAATGTCCGTGAAACTTCTATTAAAAAAATACTCCCTAATTGCTTTATTTGATGAAAGAAAATAGCATTTTTTCTATAACTGCTAAGACAAAATATGATGCAGTAGTTGGCATGAATTTTCTTACCTCATTGGACTGAAGCAGCAAGGGATACTGGAGGGGGAAAAAAAAAAGAAAAGCTTTTACATTTTTAAAGACTGGCTACCTTTCTTCCTCAGTAAACAGCATATACATGAGCTATCTTTAGGAGACAGAAATCTCTTCTCAAGATTGCAGAGTATCATCTAATCAATCCCCTGTTATAAATTCCAGACTTTATGAAGGCAGGGCTTGTGCTAGCTTCTAAGAAATACTTCCCATATGATTGTCAGGTGGCTCCCATACAGGACAATTCTGACTTGCATAGAAAGCTTTTTTGGCTGTATGCTCCATTGCACATAGGGCTGTTGCACGGGCTTCTGACTTGTCAATCGATATTATCTGAATCCTCAGGATGTGCAAAGTGACAGGAAAAGCAAGACCCAGTATTGTAATGATGATAACAATTTACAGGATTTAACTTTTATTGTTCAACTGTGGAAATGCTGGTTTCACTCTTCGTGTTCAGAGAGACCTCTGAAGAGGTGGCAGTGATATAAAAAGAGATTGAATATCACATGAAATACTGTATAAACAGCAATTTTGAACATATCACATAAAATACTTTGTAAACAGCAATTTTGAACAACTCAAAATTTGTGAACCATCTAGGCTCACAGCTAAAAAAACACAGTGCTTAGAGATTGTTTTTTCAGTATTCTGAAAATAAAGAGCATAAAATATACAAGCATTGGATTCAAGACAAATTCATGATTCACATCTTGGTGTGCACATATATATTATTCCTCCTTGAATATATCTGCAGTTTTCCTACTTGTTCTCTGTACAATCTAGTGGATATCTGTCTTCATTAATTTAATTACTGTATAAACACATCAGTGTTTAAGTATATGTAGGTGCATGTGCCATAAAATACAAAAAATGTACATTATAGGACATGAATATGTGGTCACACATTTGTAAAATTCATATTATGTAACTTTAGGCATCAAAAAATAGTTTTTTTTGTGTAAAGTTTTTTGGAATTGCTTCCAAATTTAGCAGAAAGAAATTGGCATATGTCACAAGCTGATTTTTTTCCATCTTAATGCAGATGGAGACAGGTGGTGCCCATCTCTACATTGACCACAGCTAGATTAGACTGAGTGCCTAGATAATCACATACTATATTAGGCCAGAATCTAATCTGACACTGTGACCAATTTATAGTAGACATTTAATACCTAATACATAATATTAAAACTTGCTGAAATTGTTCTAGCTCTGGCTGTTCTAGTTAATGTACATAAAAACTGTATCATAGCAGAAATATTACTGGAAGATTTTATTTTCATAAAGACACATTAAAGCACATTGTCTGTTTTATATCAGTGGAATTGAATTCACTGGCGTCCTCATTATTCACACCAGCTGAAGGTCTATATATCTTTGTGTGTAGGCATGGTAATTGCAGCTAAAGCATAATTCTGAAAACACTCACATGCATGGCATTGCCTATGAGAGCAAAAGGCTTTCTGCATATAAGATACCCCGGCTTAATTGCTACTTCAACTGATGTATTTATTCTTAATTACTGTCCTTCTTTGGGAGGGGGGAAAAGCTGGAAGTAATATTGGGAGTAGGTACAGTGTCACTTGTTTTCATTTCTGATCTGTGTTTGTTTATCCGTCAAAATGTATCTTCAGGATGGAAATGGAAAAATGGAATTAGCTTACTATTTACTGAATTCTGTTGGTCATATGGGTGAAGGATTTCAGCTGGTACTGGATGGTCATGCAGAGATATTAATATGGCTCACTGAAGCTGTTACACCAGGGTTAATCTGATAAAGCTCTCAGGATGAGGATGCTCTTTATCCTATTGACACAAAGTATTAAAAGAGTGTCATAACTTCATGCACATGCTAGCTACAGAAGAACTATTGCTGAGGCTCAGGATAGTAGTAAGGAAGAGCTAGATAAAAGCCTTAGCTGTAATGGCCAGCCAAAGCAGAGAAAGTTAAGGTAATAGGTTAATCACAAGGAGTTTTCCCAGAGAAAACCAATAAAAGAAAAAAGTAACTATTCTTTCCCCTGCCTCAGTTTTCAATAAGGAATGCTATTGTAAACAGTGGCATGAACACAGACATGGTCTGAAACTATCAAAAACATCAATTAAATGCCAATGGTGCTAAATAATGCAATTTCTTAACTCACAGAATACCCAGTGGTCTTCATAATATAAAGATTTGGCTAAATTTGTGGTTATTTTCAGAGCAATTTATCCGGGCAATTTCACATAAAGCCTAACATCATGTTGTGGCATGAGGAAAGGATTTTAGCAGCAATTTAGAGAAATACCTGATCTAGTTTTGCCAGCATTTTAATTGCATGTGCATAAACCATATGACCAATTTTCATGAGGTATATATGCTCATTTACTGTAGAATCAAAAGATACCCATATATTTAAAATTGGTCTTGTACTTAATATCTCACCTGGCTTCAGTGATATGTGAACAGAAAGTTAAAGAAATCCAATGTATAATTAGGAACTCTCTTATACTGTTTTTTATTTCTATTATTGTTATTATGATGTAGGACTCCAAAACTTTCAATGCACTCAGTTCAAATTGTAGAGAAGTCTATCCTTCTCTTTCCCTCTTTTCTTTGTAAAGGAAAAAGCATTTGAGAGATTAGGTTTTACCATAATGAAAATGTTCTTCACCACAGACAAGCCATAACTTACACCACAGACAAATCATAACTTATCAAGTACAAAAGAAAATAGAGGAGGAACAGCTCCACTCTGTTAACTGTTGTGAAAGAAAAGAAGCCATTGATTAATAATTTATATCTTAAAAATACAAGCTGAAATCAAAGAATCACATTTTTCATTTTTTTTCTTTTCTTTTTAGATGGCTTTGTTCCTCTGCAATGACTTTGAAGAGACACAGTATGATAGAGTGCTAAACAGTTCAAAAGTGACAGAATACTGTTTCAGGAGAAGCAAATACTCTCCTTAGCCAACTCTTTCCTTAATTCATATTATATACTGGAGACTTAAATATACTCAAAACCAAGAGCCAAATTTTCTTTTGGAGGAAGGTGATGTTGCTTTATTGACTGAGGTAGAACATCTGGGCCCCCAGACCACTTGGTCATTTTAACCTTCATAGGATTTGATTCTACTAACAGGCCAAATCCTTGAGATATGATTACTATCATTGTTCTTTGTTTGCTTTACTCTTGTGCTTAGGAGTCTCAAACTAGATCTAGGGTGACACAGTACATAAGGTAGTAGAAGCCAGTGTTCAGTATCTGAATTGGTCTTCATGGACAATTAAAATTGGACAGTTTAAATGAATGAGAGCAGGAGAATATGGAATACAAATATAGAAACTTCCTAGGCAAAATGCCTCTAATCTAATTTTAGGCTCTTAGATAAGATAGCATTCTCATTTATTTGAGGTCCCTTTATACTCAGCAGTGAAAGAGAGGAACCTCTTATGAGCAATTCACAACATTTAAGAATGGAGGAGCAATTTCTGATCTCGGATTTATCTACCTGTTTTTCGATACGCATCACAGCATGCCCTAAGATTTTGGTCACCTAATCCTCCAGATCAAGACTGTTCGGAGCATTTGGTATTTTCTACTCATCTGAATTTTTTTCATGCAAAAGAACCAGAGCAGCTGGTAGTGAATTTTGCATTGCCCTGTCTTCTGGTCCATGGATACATGACTGGCCAGAATTCACACTCAGAGGTGGTGGGTAATACAGCCACAGCACAAGCAAGGCCATAGGTCCTATCTAACTATAAACAGATTTTGAGCCATGTTTGCCTCCATTCTTTCTTATGAAATAGTTTGACTAACTGTGCATTGCTCTTGGTACTAGTTCAGTGAACCAGAGGTTAAAGATTTGTTTGCATTGTCTCATTTGCCTTGTCTCCCCAATGATTCTTCATTTAATGTTTCTTCATATAATAATTTAAAGAATGAGAAAAGACTTCTGAAGTTTGAATGAACTTTGTATAACTTACATAATTAAATATGTAGAGATGTATTATTGGTAGTAACCCAAAAAATTAAAAGTATCTCCTATTGAGAAATTAGAATACATCTGTTTATTCTTTTGAAATGCTACCATCAAACATTTGGTAAAACTTCAAAAATCCATGTAATCTAGGTCACAAACTTGGCAGTAAATTGCACAATACAAAGCAAGTATTTACAGTTTAATAATAATTAGAGAAATGACATGGAGATTGAATTCCCTATGTTAATTATTCCTTTTATTTGAATAAGTACGCAACTATGTATTTACTCAGTGAGAAGGTGAAGTTGTGTCTCAGTCATTTAGTATTAGCTCAGGTTTTATGAGCTAAAAGAAAGAAATGGAAGGGAGGGAAATTAAATGTATAAGAAGAAAGTCCACTTCTCTGTAAATTATTAAATACAGATGGGAAGCTCCTACACCACAACAGATGGCTAGCAACTACAAACAAATTAGCATATAGACAACCATTACTGAATTCAATTAAATGTGAATCTAAATATTAATTAGGATTTAAAGGCAATAGCATAAGCGAATAAATTGCATGTTTTTGTAGCATAGGGAAATCTGATTACAGAGGAGGGATATGTTGTCAGTTACATTTGAATTTGACACACTAATTACTATATGAATCACATGCAACTCTAGCATGGAGAATATCATATTTTATGTGCACTCTGCACTGTGGTCTGTTCTAATCTACAACTGCTCAGTGGAAACTGACCTAAGACATGAATTAATGAAGATTTTTTTAGCTCCAATTTATTGGTATATAATATAAATGTATTTACATCAGAAACCTGTTTTATGTCCCCAAAAGAAATGCATTTGTGAACAGAAGTAATATTAGTTTGTCATATTTTAACATTACAGGGGTACATTCTTTCTGCATGGATTGTAACAGTCTGATTGAACAAAAATCTGTGGAGATTATAGAGACATATGATAAGGTCAAAACCAAGCCAGTTTTGTAGGCTAATAACTTATTAAAGAATATATTAATTTGGAGAACAATAAATCACTCTTTTATCCCAGAGCAGGAATGAGAGATCTGATATTCTAATCAAGCGCGAAAGCAGTAATTATATCTTGTCTTCAGAGATTTCCTATAGTGCTTATACTGCATATACACTTCCTTACTTCCTTTTAGAGATCACTTTATACTAGCATCATACATGTTGCATGGACATCTTTGAGATGGAGGCAATATTATCATTAGCCTTTATGTAAGCAGTTACATATTTAAAATGCACCTTTATCGGTTTAAAATGTTTCTTTTAATTATTAACATTAAAAATAATTGTTACCTGGCTAGGAAATGCTAACATTGTGGTTTGTTATTTTGCCAAATATTTCCAGAGCATAGGGCAACAAATTTATTGGAAAGAACTGTAGTAGTAAAAGGTATTTGTTACCTTCCATATCCTGGAGGATTAATGCTGCTCTGGATGAGCTGTGTCAGTGTATCCATGGGATTATACTTCATCTGCCTCAAGTTAAACCACTAATGAAGTCATTAGAATTAACTGGGCTGATTTTTCCTTTTGCTCACAGAATTCAAACAGCTATTCAGGTGCTCAGTGGGAGCATGTTGAAAAGGGGAAGTAGGAGCCTCTTGCAAAGGGGCTGTAATGAACTGGTGGTAACACCTTTAAGCACCCAGCTGGCTGAGCAAAGGAACACCTGTCTCTCACTCCAGATTCCCTGTCCAAGTCCCAACTGTTCTCTAGTTCCAGCCTCCACTGCTTCCCATACCTAGTCCTAGACCAATTTGCTCTTCTATTCAGTCATTTTTTTTCTATTGTCATGATGACTTCTGTTCCTGTTCTGTTTCAGTGAAAAAGCAGCTCAGAGCCCCAAAATGTTTCTCAGAGTTCAGGTTTCAGGGGTTGAAAATGCTTTGCTATGAACACTTTGACTTCTCTTTATCAAGGAGGCAGCTGATCATATCTTCACATTCAATACCTCAGCAGGTCTTCCCATTGTGCATATGTAAAAGTATGTGAAAGTATAGCTGTAACTAATGATGACAGTAACTCATATTTTAATGCCTATTTTTCCATCTAGGAACAGCAACATCCCAACCTTTCCTTCTTTTTTTCCATGTCTTCTCCTAATCAGGTTTCCTTCTCTTGGACACAAGTGATGGCTGTCAAGCAGAAATATCAGAGAACCATAGCTCAAAAGATTAGACATTTTTCTTATTCTGAGCAATTCAGCTTCCACTCTGAGTAAAGTTTGCAATTTCTTGGTCCGTAGCACAGAGAGAATACTGAAGTCTTTACCACAGGGACTATTGCCTTTTCTTCTCAGTCTTTTCTGAGCTAAACAAAATTTATTTGCTTCTATGGTTGAAAGTTTCATTAATCAAACCAAGTTCTGTTATTTTCACACAGGAAATTTGTAACAGATTTACTGCACATGATTTACAAACTCCAATTAAACTCACTATTTATACACCCTATACCCTATATTTCAATCTCTTTTTGCCTTTTTTTTGTGTGTGTGTGTGTGTGTGTGTGTGTGTGTGTGTGTGTGTGTGCGTGTGTGTTTCCTTTAGCAGTTAAAAAAAGGCTATTGGACTTTAGTGCAAAATCAATAGCAAACCAGATAAAAAATGTCAGCTGAGTGGAAGATGGACAGAGCTCTGGAATCAATCTATATAGCAATTTTTTCACTTGTAAAGATCTGAGGTTACATTATTTGCCTGGTGTTAGAACAGTTTGAAAGAACTTTCAAACACACTATTTTCCTTTTGTTCAGATAAATGATTTCGCCATAATATTCTCCTTTTTATTTGGTTGTATACAAGCTAAATATGACTTTATACATCGAGAATAATCCTCCTCCCTTCTCCCCACTAAAAACACAAAAATGTTTCTTAGGTAAGGAAATAGTTACAGTGCTATACAATATTTATTTATGAAATCAGAATATATATGTGTGTATACATTATTAAGAGCAAATGGATCTAGATGACTTTGAAATGGGGTATTTGCCTTTCCTGGTCCACTAGAGGCAAATCTGACTGGACGGTAAGACCCAGGTGATTTCTTCCTTTTCAGTCTGCCAAATGTGAAGCAGCCCTGGGTCCCTATTTCTAGGTTCAAATAGAAGTCTGCTGGGCCAGATGAAAGTCCTGCTGGGAAGACTGCTCATGTCTTCCCTGTGCATATCTATACACATGAGAAAAAGCTGAACTTGGGCATTTTTTAGCTTGAAATGCACATCTCCATGTTATCATGCAGTTTTCAAATCCAAGCTCTTCTTTTGAAGGTCACGTTATTTAAAGGGAGTCAATAAAGAACAACTTCAGAGTCAGCATTTTCCTCAGTATATCCTGAACAATTCTAAAGCAATGTAAAACTTATGGGAAGCTGCCCTTAGATGACCATCGGTAGCATCATTTTTGAAATTCATAAAAAAATGCAAAATGCATTCATAAATAGACTCTTAAGTGCTGTGTTTCTCCATGATGTACTTGCTAAAATAATGAAAACTTGATACCCAGGTTTCCTGTACACTGTAGAAAAATACTACTAGAGAATAAATTAGATTTAGAAATATTCAGGAAAAGAGCGGGGTGGACATAGGTATAGAAAAGCTTCTGAATGACTGAGTAGTCTGGACACATCAGTCTGGAACAGATATCACTGAGGGGAGGAAAAATGTAGCAGACACCTATTGTGTCAATACAATGATAAACAGCAAAGACAAGACTGTTCACCAATTTTTCCAGAACAAGAATGAAGGCCATGAAATGAAGTTAGTAAAAGGCAGGTTCAAAAAAACAAAAAGAGAAAAATTACCTTTTCTTATATCAGGCTGAGGGCCTACGGCAGTCCTTAGGCAGTCATGAGATGTTATGGATATTCAAAATTTAACATTAGTTTAAGAGGAGAGTGCACAGATATTGGAATGGGTGATCCGCTGAGTTTTCCTGAAGAGACCCCATGAAGTTCCAAAAATTGTTCGAGCTAAAAAGAAACCACAGATTAGAAGACTACTCAAGGGAAATGATGTATATGCTTTCCCTATTCTTCCTCTTGCATGAATGTCGATCCATGGCTGTTGTGGAAAGCGTGAGACTGAACTCTATTCTGGACTATTCCAGCCATTCTGATGTTTGTGCATATGTCAATAGTCATAAGAGCTAGCCTGCTTAGCATGGGAATACCCTGACGAGCAAATGGGATAAATCAAAGAGATGAGGCTCAGACTTTTATGAGGAGCATGTAGTTAGCACCCCAGTGAAAATGGGATTCAGTGCTTGAAATGAATGCTGCACTTCTAGACAATGACTAAGAACTTTTTTGCCTTGTTGGACTGTTTATGCAGTTGACTGACATAAGCAGTCAATAGAAAAAAAATAGATATTACTAAGGACAAGAAACAAGACCTTGATCATGCCCTTTCAAAAAATCAACAGAATCACAGAAAGTTGAGGTTGGAAGGGATCTGTAGATATCATCTAGTCCGACCCCCTGCTCAAGCAGGGACATCTAGAAGACATTGCACAGAATCTCATCCAGATGTGCTTGAAGATATCCAAAAAAGGAGACTTGACAACCTCACTGGCCAGCCTGTTCCAGTGCTCTATAAAGAAGTTCTTTCTCATAGGCAGATGAAAATAACTATGTTTCAATTTGTACCCAACACACTTTCTAGCCTCACTCCCCATGAGGCTTTAGCCTTTCTCTCTCTCTTAACCCTAACCCTGAACCTGAGGTCATCAGGCCTAGTGCTGGCCAAACCGCAAATATGGTCCTAGCACCAGTCTGGCTACAGCTCTACAATTCCTTTGGCATGCCTTTTCTAGCCCCACTCCCCATGGGGTCTAACATTTCTCTGTCTCTTAAACCTAACCCTAGCCCTAACTCTAACCCAAGCCCAAAACTCTGTGGTCACCATGCCTACTTCTTCATAGGGACCTTGTGCTTTCCTACCTCAGTGGCCTGGTTTAGTCTACCAGATTTCATATAATTGCATTGTCCATTTGTCTTTCACCTATGCTACATTTTGCACCCTTCCTTCCCAGTAGTTCAGAACTACTACTGAAGTGTTTTTTTTTTTTTTTTTCCTCTTCCCCAGACTTCAGGAGAACAAGGGCAAGAGCTGCAGAGAAAAGAGAGACACCTTTGACATGACGTGAAAGGTGTGGGAGTTAAAAGAAAGGTCCTTTGTTGTTTCTTTTAGTGAACACAACTTGCTAGCATGTCCACATAATCCTCCAATATTTGCTTTGGAACCATATCTTCATGACAGCATGGAACCCTAGTTCATTGGATAAGGTCTCATCCAGAATATCCTGTTACTTTGGGAATAGTCATAACTCTCAAGATGCACTTGATGTGCAGTAATCTCAGCACCTTTCCCTCCCTATCATTCAGAGGGTGAATCTTTCATTTCTTGGAGATGTGCTACAAATATTTTTATTTTATTATTATTTTATT
>VZSV01000031.1:2848227-2867822 GCA_013398735.1 Nothocercus julius
GGTAAACTGCCTTTTACTGGTAAAGAAACAATTGAGAAGAGACTCCTAAATGGATATGGAAATAAATAAATAACTTGATGGGTGACTGCCTACAGTAAAATGCTATATTATATAATGTTAGAAAAAAAAAAAAAAAGATATAATCTGTAGCTATGATCATGATCCATGATCATGAAGTTCACAAAGTCCTGGGTGAGATAAATGAGGAAGTTCACAACTCCCTGAGATATAATTTCCAATTTTCTTCAAACTCAGGAAGACATTTGATTACACTCTGTTACGTTCCATTGGTCACACATACTGTGTGCACTTTCAAGGTTATGGGAAGTAAGGCTAGAAACAAATCTATGTTTTGTTTTTGTTTTTAATGAATACTGAGAGTCTAGATTCCCCATTATTTGTGAGAAGTACATCCTACAGCAAACTATGATGCCATGAAATGAAATGGGCTCTGGACTCATTTCCTTCCCCACACATTTTTTCATTTTTTATTCTCCCTCTCACAACCACTATGACTGAAAAGATGAGTTCTGAAGGATTTTCAGTTAAGTCTCACTTTCATTAACAAATAGCAACATCTAGGTGGGATAATAATGTAAACCCCATGCACAGCAAACTGAAAGGGTAAACTTGGCAATTCAATTCTGAATGTGCAGGATTTCTTTGCTTCAGATAAAGGTAGTATCCTGGAGATAATATAGCAAGTTTATCCCATTTCCTTTCTAGTGCTCTGTGACCATGCAGGATCATCCCATAAATGATCACACAAAACTTAGTGTGTTACCATCTACAGACTGGCAATCAACTGGTTTCGGTAACAGTACAAATTCCCTCCTCTGTGGGGAATTGACAAAGCATGAAACCAATGAGTATAAAATCAGGCATTCTGCATTAATGGACACTCATGAAGAAGAGAGGCCTCATAACAATTAGAGAGCATATGAATGGAGAAATGTGCTGATAATAAAAAATTTAGTTCCATCTTGTATCTTTTTTAACTGTTCTAAGTTATTTATTCTTCAAATTGTTTTTGTAATGTTACTGATTGCTGAAACTGACTAACAAACGAACAAAAACCCCAGCAAAATACCTTAGAAGTTCTTGACTCTGAAATACATTTTTTTTTTCTGACTCATAAGAATAGTCAGAAGTAATGAAGAGAGAAAGAATGGAGAGAAAGAAAGAAAAAAAAAAAAGTTTTTTATCTTCCTATCCAAGTCCCAGATCTGAAGGAAATTTAAAGAGAATCACTAAATGCTGTACTGATGTATATTTTCCTGCTTCTGCATTTCAGCATAATGCAATAGGCTCAGTTCTCAATTATAATACTTTACATTCAGAACACCATACATAAAATCTTCTGTGTAAAAGAACTATCTCACAGATCTCACAAATTATTATATACACTTCATAGTTACAGTTGATGAAATTATTTTGGATAACATGAATATCTGTTGGATGACAATTACATATTTAAGATGCAACACAATTACATATTTAAGATATGTAATTAAGTATAGTATCAAGTAAGATCAGTAAAAAGGTATATTTATTTTATGCTTTCAAGTTCCAAACCCGTATAATTTAAAAGGATTTTTCCTGAGCAGCAAAATGAATCCCATAAATTTTGTGAAGAATCCTCTTCCTTAGTCTTACAGTAGTTACACCTGCATTATCCTTTCTCTCTAGAAAAAAAAAAATAAAAAAGAAGGCTTTCAAAGGGAGTTTTATATAACCTTTAAAAAAAAATGAATAAGAATAAGAGAGAAAATGAAGAAATGAGAGATATAATGAGACATATTTATTTGAAGACCTTACAAGTAATTTCTTTAAAAGAACAGAACCTATCAGATAGTTGACATAGTTTAGATTGTTGAATGAAGAATCTCATTTACAAGGTAAGTGCGCTGCTGTTTTACTGTCACTTATGGTTCTTATAGAATGAGTATAATTAAATGTCAGACAGAATAATTCTGGCCACACTACTGAAATTATTGTATTGTCTTGTCAGCTTGTGCAAAAATTGAAAGAACTCCCATTTACGTTAAAATGTGCAACCCTTTTGATTTAGGAATTGATATACTGTGTCGGGTTAGACTGTACTTCTATTTTATGATGCTATTTTACTCTAAAGCATGTTATCAATTGCAGAATAGCTTGTGCCTGTCTCAATACATTCATAGCCACTCAGCCCTTAATATTGTTATTAGGTGTTTTTATTTCTAGTCTTTTGCCAGTCAATACTATGTGCATGGTAGATACAAATTATATCTTCCTTTCCCACAACTATTTTGCGATGCTTCAGCTTGCTAATGTAAACTGGTTACTTCTGCTGAACTTTCCTTTTTATAGATGTGACTATAAGGAACATTAATGTTTGAATATTAAAAGTAATAAATTAATTCTGTGGGGTTCTACCCTATCTTTTGTGTGTACCATAGAAGGTATTTTGTGTTTGCCCTAGTGAGGTCACATTTGGAGAGATGTGTCCAGTTCTGGCCTTCCCAGTGCAAGAGAGACAGGGAGCGACTGGAGCAAGTCCAGCACAGGGCTACTCAGATAACTGAGGGACTGGAGCACCTCTAGTATTAGGAGAGGCTGAGGGAGCTGGGACTGTTCAGCCTGCAGAAGAGATGAAAGTATCTGAAGGGAGGTTGTCAGGAAGATAGAGATGGACTCTCTATAGTGATGCCCACTGATAGGATGAAAAGCAATCAGCACAAACTAAAGCATAGGCAACTACATCTGAACATGAGAAAAAGCCTCCTTACTGTGAGGGTGACAGAGCACTGGCACCAGCTGCCCAGAGAGGTTTGTGGAGTCTCCTTCTCTGGAAATATACAAAAGGTGCCTTGACCAAATACTGGACAACATGCTCTAGATGATCCCACTTGAGCAGAGGGGTTGGACTATATGATCTCCAGAGGTTCCTTCCAACCTCGACCAGTCTCTGTTTATGTGGTTTCATCATTTTTAAGGTTATGCATGTTCTTTAACCTGGAGAGCTAAAAATTAAAAATGGGCCTCATTCTGGGCTACAGTAAAATGTCTTTGGCATTTGCTGTACCTCAAAGGAATTGTGCCAACACACAAGTTTATTTTCTGTAAAAATATCAGCAGCAATCATTGTACTTAAAGAAACACTACCAGATTGTGTCCAGCCAACATGCATATTGAGTAACATACAATGTTCTAGAGAAAAGAAATTGTAAATCTGAGCACACAGAGATTTGTTAAGGTGGTGTTCTCTAAGCATCCATTTTGTTTGCCTTATGAAAGCTGCAAAGAGAATGTAAAAAGTGGTTAGTGTTTCCAAAACATATACGCCTGCCTCAAGGATTATAAGGGCAAATGCTGTATACTGACAGTATTTTAATAAATGGAACAGGTCTCTGGTTAACCTAATGTTATACAATTTGAAACTGTAGAAATATTGACTATTCTTTTCTTTGTAAAAAAAAAAAACAAAAACAAAAACAAAAAACTAATTTCAAAGACATGCTATTAAATTGGGAGCTTTTAAATATGACCCCCTGAAGTGTGTTTACACTAATGTCAAAGTCATGTTGCTTATCAGAGGTGATACTCCCGGATATGCTAACGCTGCTGCAGAAAATCCCTCTGGGAATTTGAGACAGCACGTCATTTAACTGGACTATAATTGCCAATATTCTGAGACAGAGGGATTAACATAAGACTTAAAACTGTTGCTTGAGATGTACAGTAAAAAGTCACTGAAGGGATAAAAAATGCAATTATATAGTTCGTACATAGCAACAAGAACAACAGCAAAAGGCATTGCTAAGGTTGCATTTGTGGTAGTGTCTGCCTTCCTTTATCCACCATGAAAACTGTGATTTGGGTCTTACTTTTGTTGCAGATATAATTTGAGAATTAACATGCAGCAGGCATCCTTCTTATAACTTAATCCGTTCTACTAATTTTACTTGTTTGAAAGCTGTAGAAATGGATCTGTATGATCAATCCGTAAGTTTAGGTCAATACTTGTTCACAAATATTCTCAACAACCAGCAGAGAAAAAGCTAAGAAATAAGAAATTATCCTATTGCTACTGAAAAAAGAAAAAAAAAAAAAAAAAAAGGGGGAAAAAAAAAGGAAAAAAAAAAAAAAAAAAAAAAAAAAGGGAAAAAAAGAGAGAAAAAAAAAAGGAAAAGAAAATCCAACTGCTCTTCACTTTCCATGTAAAAAATTTCCAAACTTGCTGTGGTACAACCTGTGTGCTCCCTTGGTTAGCTGCAACCTGAAATTCAGAAGAATTTGGACAATATAGCAGGAAAAAAAAAGGAAAGGAAAAGAGGTAAAGAAATAAGGTTCAGAAAATAGTTTGCTTTATTTAAGGAAAAATCCTATTGACTTCACTGTAATGTCCCACATGAAGAAGACAAGCATGATCGATTGAGTTTAAATACAAAGCAAAAAATGAACAGAAAAATAACTCATCACTTATTTCTTGAGTGAATTAGTATTGCACAAGTTAATATTGCTAACATGCCTTATAGAAGGGAAGAATATAATTAAGAACTTATCACACAATGATTTCATCAATGCAAGCTAATTTCTTCTTGACCTGCAAGAAGAGATTGGGTTACAAAAGGACAATTCCTATCTGAAGAGTCCCAAGCTAACTTGTGCCACGTAAAGTCAAAGAGGATCTGCAAGTTTTAGTCACTGTTTTCCAATACTTCTTTTAGAAAAACATACCAAATCATAAACAGCGTGTGTGAATTGTTATGAAGTTAAATAAATGGTACAAATATGTACTATAAATCTCTCTAGGAAAACAAAGTATTCAGTCTCTAAGTAGAATAGATTATTAATGTGTGAGGGTGTGTGGCAAAAGAGAATAAACACACTGCTTTTATTTTCCTTATTACAAAGCTGAAATAAAGAGGAGTGAATCCGTAGGGGGTCAGGCAGATACACAACCTTTTGGTCTAGTAAATCTGAGATAGTAAGTCAGACTTACTAAGTTGACCCAAGTATGATTTAAGTATGACTTTATTGACAGATGTCAATAAAATAGTTCCTTTGAAAATTTACAGTAAGATGCATCTATTAATTGATATAAATGATCAAACATAAAAAAAAAAACACCTTTATCTGAAAATTGAAGTACTGTAATCATACTCGTAACAAGAAATTATCCAGCAGATCCTGGAAAACAGGATCCAAAATAGACGCCAACCAAAAAACTTTGTTTATGTTCAAAAAAATCCATGGAAATGCTGAGATTTGAGAAGAAATAACTTTTTCTGAAGTATGGTTCCTCTAACAACTGAGTTTCTGTAGTGATTCAGTCAGTCAGTCGTTAGTGGGTTTTGTAGCACCAAGAATAAAAAAAAAAAATAATTCTTCTGTGACCCTTTTTGAATTAATGTGTTTTTGCAACCATGTAAAAGTAGCAGAAAGACAGCCCAACTTATCTTTTTCTTCATATGAATATCTTTCAAGAGAATCAACTCGGTAAAAGCTAAATTATAACCAGTGGGGAACTTTTGTTACTTGCCTTAATTTTCAAATGCAGAAACACAAGGAGATCTTTCAGTGAAGGGAGTGGGAAAATGAACCATGCGAGCAGTTGCTCCATATGATAGTTTCTTTATAGAATAAGTCAAGAACATTTGTGATGAACTAGGAGGATTTTCAATCAAGGGATGGAACAAGAGATAGAAGAGAGCAAGGGACTAACTTGGGAATAATCAACATTTAAGGACATTCCTTATGCCAGGAAGTAACCACACAGACTCCATGCCTTCTGCAGCCAGCTGGTATGACACCTGCTTTCCTTGGCTTTGCACTACTTAGACTAAAGGCGAAAGAGACCTTTGGGTGATACTTGCTGTTATTCAGGTCATTCAGAATTAGCCAAGCAAGGAAGGCTAAAAGAAAACAGTAAATTAAATTTATGGAAGGTAAGCTTAAAACATGCATTTGAAATAATGGAACCAGTTTCTGAAAATAAATTGACACGACAATGGTTAATGATTTTATTTAGCAGTAAGGTTTGAGATATTTATAATTCTGGTGGCATTTTAGCTGCCTTCTTCATCTGGCCACTTCACTTCCGTGCTCTAACATACAACTAACAAAATTTGGAGCTTTTCTCAGAACTGCATCTTTTCTAATTCTGCTGTATAAGATTGTTACTTTTCCTTCTCATTTGGGAATGGGATATCAGAAAGAGAAAGGGAAGGCACAGGTCAGAGAATTCTGTGGCCTTTGAGTCCTGAACATACTGAATCCACATTTTGTCCAAATCTCTTCCGCAGCCAGGGTTGTAAGACCACAAACTACTTTTCTGAGCCATAATTCCCACAAAGCCATGTCCAGTATCAATGGAAACAAAGTGTTGAATACAAAGTAATCAAAACAACATACCTTAAGCAGTTATTCACAGGAATTGATATGATTATATCAGCCCTTGTAAACTGCAAAAATACAGTTCATGAGCAGTGTGGAAAAATAATCAGATAATTTTGAGCAACAGATATTGATAACTGTAATACTGAAAAAAAATATTGATGAAGTGTAAGTATTTGACAGTTGAAAAACAAAGTATCAGTCTTTCAATTGATATCTAATGTAACAGGGACACTTTTGCATTCCATAAATGTAAACATTATGTAAATGTAAGTAGCACAAAGTAGAATTATGAATGGAAAATGGAAAGTAAAAAAGAAGGGACTCACGATGCATCAGCCTAAATCAGCTGGCTTGTAGCAGTACCAGACTTGATGCATACTGACAGCCTTTAGGCAGCTGTGCTTGTATGTGGTCACTGTCCTAAGCAAACAACTATACCTATATACATATTTCAATTCAGTCATTTTGGAGCTGCATTTGTAAACTCTGTCTGAACCAAATTTTATATTCTTATTAAGAGTGATAGTATGTAGAAGCAAGGCCTGGAATTTATACTTTTTATTATTACTGTAGTTTTTCAATAAATAATGAAGGATATGGGGACAATTAGGTGCAGAACAATTAAAACTCTTCTCTTGGAGGCTGCTAAGTTATGGTGATTATGCGTGTCAAGTGGGTAGAGATCAGACTCTTACTGCATTATTATATTATTTATATTGAGTCATCAGATATTGTATGCCTTTTCAGTCTTATATCTTCAGTCTACAAAGAAAGACACGAAATGATTTATGAAAATAATTTGTCTGCCTTTTTTTTTTTATTATTTTAATTCTAAACATGTTGTATTTAGTGGAGACTAAGATTCATATATTCTTCCATGGCAAACTTCTAAAAGAAACAAGTTTTTTTGGCTCATGAAATGGAAGCAGTGATTATTGCATACTAAAAATGAAAACAAGGAAACTTTTCCTTGAGGACTGAAACATAAAGTCATTGGTCAAAGATAATCTTTTTTGACCATCACAAAATATGAAGCAAACTGCTCACTAAAGAACAGTATGTGTGTTTTTCCAGTTTCCTGTCTTTTGAGTGTGTATTCTTTATATATAATGCAGCAATAATTTTAAGGAACTTTTTTTTTATTTATTATTATTGAATTTGAGTAGTCTGCAATTGTTTAACTTATTCTTTACAGATATTTATTAGAACTTCAGCATGCTCTGTCATTCACTACAGCTTTCCTTCTGAAAGTATATATGAGGCATAATCTAGTTGAGAATAGGCCAGTTGCATTGCCTCCTAAAATTGTCTCAGGATGGAATACAACTTTTCATAACACTTCAGTGAGCAGAAGCTATATACAGCCCGACTGATACCCACTATATTTCCGCAGAATTGCAAAATCAGTAATGGCTATGTGCTGTTCACAAATCATTTGAGAATGGAGAGGCCAGAACAGCAACTGAACGGTACCTCCTGTTTTATCTTACAGAGATAAACAAATCTTGCAACGAATTCAAGACCACTACATAAAAGAAGGCAAAGCAAAATATAGAAATATGTAACTCCAACTGACATATTCTTAAAAACTGTATATTCCACTTACAAATATGTCAGTGAGTTATTGTAAAATAAGAGACAGGAGAAGAAAGAGGAAAAGAAAACACAGCAAAATACAAAATGCTCTAAAGACATTGAGGAGCTGAAGAATTTATTAAAGAGTAAATAGAAAGATTGTATTTAGTAACAAAACCAATTCTTCTGGGAGGCTGCATTTCTAAAGCCATCTCCTAAATATGAAGATAATTAGGCAAGTTTTACTATGGACTTCAGTAAGGCCCGACTTTCATCTGCATTGGGCAGATATGATTTAGAATGCAAATAAATAATGTTTTTTTTTAAGAATATCTGGTCCAGAAGAACTGACAGGAGACATATATTGTGAGTTTTTACCAGCTATTAATATGATTTCATTTTATTTCACAGTATTATAAATTATATCTCACAGATCTTACAGTCCAGTTGGCACCTTCACTGCACAATTTAATTAGTTGTCTAGGTTGCCCTAGTAGATAAGAGAAAGGAATAGACACATTTAAGGTATGAATAATTTCATTTGAAAGTAGATAAATTGTGCCCCGTAGTTTTTATTACCTCTTTCTATCTATGAAGAGAACTTATGGTAATTGTCTCATATATAGAGTATACCTTGTAGAAGAATATAAACAGTTTGACACAGTAATGTATTAAGGATAGAAGTAAGAGTGAATCAGACTCGGTGTTAAAATGATGGATTCTTCAGAGAAAAAATACCATGATAGTTCTATAACTTTTCCATTTTTATTAGAAGGGGCTGTTTAACTGTTTAAAGAAGATACAGTTAATGTAATATCTTAAAACAGATTAGGGAATGGATTTCTGTGTTGTGAAGTGGGGCAAGAACAAAGACTTATGCAAATATTGTTTCAATCCAAAAAAAAAAAAAAAAAAGGAAGTATATCAGAATGCTTGATAGGTCTTGCTGTTAAGTTTTGGAAAGGAAAAGAAAAGTGAATTTTGTGCTTAGGAGCAGAACAGATTATAGGACTGGAAGGGGACAGACTGAAATTGTAATGGTGATCAGCAGGTTCCTTGTATTTGCTTTATTATTTAAGTAGTATTTCCTAAATAAAGATGAAGGAGGAACATAGGAAAATCAAAATCATGTAGCTGTTTTCTGATGTTTTCTTATGGCACTTCCAGGGCAGTCTGACTTTTTCTCAGAGCTGAGTATTTTTAATGAGGAATATTCTCTAGTGTGTGGCAAATATGCTTGATGCTGTAAGCAGAAACTAAACAGAAAATGTTATGTACACATGACATCACTTTTTTTTTTTCTTTTAATATACAATTTGTGAATTCAATTGTGTATCTCATGCCACAGTCTTTTAACCCTTGAGATTACTTCTGAACCTCTTTGAATACTTCTGAGGCTCTGGTGAAAAAAAAAAAAAAAAAAAGCAGTTTCAGTATGGCTGTATGCATTTGGATAGCATATTCAGCATATTTTGCTGAATATTTTCCATTCAATTTTTATGAATCTTTTCATAGTAAAACATTATGGCTAGTTTGTACATGGAGCCCATTCTTGTCTCTGAAGAGACCCCAGCCATTTATTTCAAAGGCATTCCCTGAGGAAGGATGAACAATTCCATATGCACACTCCCTCTAGTACCTTTACTCTCTTTTGCAGCCTTCTTCCTCCATTTACTCATCTCTCCATGACATCTTTTCATTCCTGTATCCCCTTATAGTCCATCCCTATCGTCTCATTTGGGAGACAGCAAAATTCAGCTTTTTCTGCACAGCTATGCCTTGAGGTGGTTCTGTTCGTGACTGTAACTCTCATTGATTTTATTTTTAATTGTTATTCTCCGAATCTTTGGAAGCAACTTGTTCAAGTCTTATGCAGCTTCAGTTGCAGCAAGGAAGTTGCAGGGGGTAAAGGAACAAAATCTTAGTTATTTGCTATGTGAGACACAGAAAGATTGAGAAAAGATTTAGTAAGATAGACTAGACTGCAGTGATGCGGTGCAGGGCTTGATCAGGCAAACATACGGACCAGCTACTGCCTACATGCCACCAGCCCATTAAGATTTTCCCCCTCTCTATTCCTGCGCCCTTCCTGCCCTATTCCTCCCAATCCCCTTCCTCGAAACACTCCTTAATAAATTCTACATAGTCCTGCAGGCCCTCCCTTGATATCTAGATCCTCATGTTCATCTTGTTTCCTCCTTTTCATCATCTGTAATGTCCAGGCTGACCCTCTTCAAGGCTATGCCTGCAGTTTCTTAATGACCCATCAATTAGTGCCTGCAGAGTCTTGCTCTTTGTTATTATCTCATATTTTACTTGTCAGGTTTGTGTCTCCCTGTGTTTTGTTTATGGCTTTCCCTGTCCTACATATGATTCCCTCTGAAATGTAAATGGCCTGGTGACTTTAATGCAGCAGGTGCTCTTGCACTCCACATACACTTACAAGAGTTAGCATTAATTTTCTCTGGTGCATTCTTGTTGTCCAGGCTTTCTGTGCTTGGATGCTTTGGGTCCTGTGACAACATGATAAAGTGGACTGGGATCCATTCAAGAATCCAACTGGATATTGATAGTGACTGTTGGCTTCTGCCAGGGCCATAGGGCCCTCCTAGGACCCCCTGTCCCTGCCTTCTCCTGGGGCTTCCCCTACCTGGACAGGTACAGCCCCACATCACTTTGCACTATATGCTAGGGAATGGAGAGCAGCAGAGAAGTGTTTGTCCTTTAGCACATTCTGAGTTCTTTGGCTGTCCTGAGGTCTTCCATAAAGAGACCCTAGCGACTGCTGCCAGGCTCAATGAGCCTCCAGCCCTCAGCCTTCCCAGCACCCTGGCAACTTCACATCTAACAAAATAGTAATGAATTATTATAAATAATTAAAAAATATTTTTCAGTATAAAAAAGATCATTCATTTCTGAGAAAATTTGCTTTAAAATACATATTCTCCAAAGTTATCAGAAGATTTCACATATGCAGTGATGGCATAAGATGTATATACACTGTTATAGAACTGTGTTTTTTGGAACTGCACTTTTCCTGGGAACTATGTGCCCCATCTGCATGCACACATTATGCGTTCGGCTGGGCTCCAAGCACACGGAATTACAATGGGGAAGAATCTTCATGTATAGAAAAAAATACTGTTTTAAAGTTATTGTATGCTGCATGCATGATATTATATAACAAGCTACACAGAATAAATATATATGCGTGTCCTGCTATATTTCCAAAACTAGATTATAAGGAAATGTACAAAATATTTTGTACATTTGAGATGGCACAAGGTCTGCATTCTGCAAAATAGATCAAAGTTTGTCCCCTCATATAAAGCATAGAAGTATAATTGAAAGCTAATCTTAATTATTATTTTCTTGTTTATATATATATATATATATATATACACACATATACACACTGGTTTTCTAGAGTTTTTTATAGTTAGTACTATATACAAATTTCTGCTGGACAACTATGTTATGAAGCAAACAATTTTGCATTTGTCATCTTCACAAGAAGAATAATGTGTTGTGTTTTTTAATGTCTTATTATAAACACATGATGGAAAGTGGGCAATTATAAAGGCAATCTTGCAAAGAGACAGTCTAGAAGGGCAGATGCAATCCTAGGCTATATCATTCAATCATTTCCAATGGGCATAAAAATGTGGATGAAACTCTGTAAGCCTTTACTTGGAATACAGAAATAACTTTGCTCTTTAGAGCTAAGCTAAAATCATGTCAACAGTAAAGCAGTCTACTAATTTATCAGCATTGGAAAAAATATTTAAAAGAAAGAAGAATATTGCCTGATTTAGCCAATAAATGTTGTCTCCGAAGCCTAAAGATAAAGAAGGTCAAAAATCTAAGTAGCAATATTAATGAGCATTAATATTTCCCTCAAGCCAAATAGCTGTTACCTTGCCAAGCAGATAATTATTAGAAAAGGTTTTAACTTTGAAGGCAGTGTGACTTTGACATATCAGTCCAACAGTAGGAGGAAAAAGTAGAACTATCTAAGTATGTATATTCATAAATTCATCTAATTTGTTTTTCTGTCACAATAGATGTCTATGAAGAACGATCCAGGAAGCCCATTAGTTTCCATTTCCTATGTTCTAAATGTAAAGCCAAAAAAAAAAATATATCAGCTTTTGCCTGTTATTTGTCCATCAGCTAAAGGTTAATAAAGATATCTCTCAAAAGAGACATAACATAGTTTGATATGACATATTTTTAGAGCAGACTTGAGAAGTGGGAGTTATTTTCACATCATTAGAAAGGAATTAGAGAAGACAAGAAGAAAAAAAATAAAAAAAAAGATTCAGGATAAAAGTCTGCTAAAAATCTGTGTAGTGAAGAACTAACTGTATCTAAGAAATTCTGCATTTATAAAAACAGTTTATTTCATCCTTTTATGGTTTAGTTCATATACATAAGTATGCTGAAGTACTTTCTAAAATGAATGTAGTAATTTATCATGCATGCATCCCTTTCACCAAGGGAAAAAAAATATGAAAAAAAATTTTGAGACTTTTTTTGTTTAATTTTGAATTTTTGCTCACTTTTCTATGCACTTTTATTACTTAGGGTCTTCACAATCTTCAATAAAGGTCAGAAAAAAGAATTATCTCCCACTTGAAGTATTTTTACTCCTTAACACTTATTTTGTCTATGAAGAGTGAATCTGTTGACTACTACAGTCTATGTCTAGAGGTCATTTTATTTCAGGGTGAAAGCTCATACATTTTTTGTATGAGAATTAAAGAGAATTAATTATCTCTCAGAACATGACAGTCTGTTGTACCTATCTGCAGACATGGGACTGATAAAGGAAACAGTAACTATGAGTCACAAACTGAGTTATACTTCCGTATTGTCCGTATTGTACTTTCCTTTTCAGTTGTGTTTTTGGAAATGACTTAACAGTTTGGCATATCCCAAGTAAGAAGTAAGGAAATAACTTTGAGCAAAGTAAACATTACTTTCTATTGTTGAAGAGTATTTGGAGAACTTTAGTGAGTCTAACTGTTTTTTATTAATTTTCAAGCTTGGAAACTAAAGAAAATTATTGAACTTCTTGTTAAACATGTTTTTCCAGAATCTTGACCTAAATTTATGTTACCACCCTCAGTTACTATAGCTGAGTGTGTTCTTTATCTACTTTTTTGATGGGAACATTGAAGATAAGCAAGGTTGTTGCTGTTTTAGATTTCCTCCTGTTTCATCTTATGTAGAAATACAGCTTTTGACAGGAACCATGCTATCCTTACATTATACAGTAACCTAAAGGTAAGAGACCATATGTCTTAACAATTAAGTGAGCTTTTATAAATGTCTCAGTCATTTTGTCTTTTAGAATTAGAATTCTCCTCAGGACTAGGAGGCCTGACCATGAACAGGGAAATCATTAAAGGCTTTTTTTCATGGTGCCAGAAATACGAATTGTACACTTTTCTAGAACTAAAGCTGATATAGTTGGGATTGCTTTTTCATATTCCCTGCTTCTTATCTTGTTACATCCACTTCACTCTCTGAGCAGTTATCTATTTAATATCACCATCGAGTATCATCAAGGGTGCGCTAAGAATAAGAAAAAACTCTACTGATTAAAACACCAACCTTTCAGAATGCAGCCAATTAGCCTGTGGTAATATTCAGGCTAACAGCCATGCGGTGCCCTCTCTGTGGTTAAACAAACACAAGTCATAAAATGCATCTGCCACCACCCGAAAAAAGAGGGAGTTGGTTATCCCCGCCACGCACATACAGTGCCCACTAGATAACCACATCTAGAGCACTGCCTCCAACTTGGGGCTGCTTAATACAAAACAAACATCAATAAACTGGAGCATGTTTAGGGCAGGGCTACCATGGTTGGGCTGGAGAACATGTTCTATGACAAGAGGTCTCTCAGCCTGGAGAGTAGATGTCTCTGAGGGGACTGAACAGCATGGGGAGGATATCAAGAACCTGGAGCCAGGCTGTGCACAGCAGGGTAATAGACAACAGGCTTACAATGAAAGAAGAGAGATACAGATCCATACTACAAGATTTTTTTTTTTTTTTTTCCTCCTGAGGACATTAAGCAGTGGAACAGATAGTCCAGAAAGGAGGTGCAGTCTCCCTTTCTGGGTGTTTTCAGATCAGATTGGATAAATTCCTGAGCAACCTGGTCTGAGCTTACAGCTGCCCCTGCTTTGAGTAGGCCTTTGGACAGAAGGTTTCCTGAGGTCCCTTCCAACCTCAATTTTCCTATGATTCCATGAACAAACCCTCTTTTGCCCAGAACAATGCCATATCTAACACTCCATCTTTCCTTTTCCATTGTCTTGAACTGAATCCCAAGTCCTATGTGCTGAACAGATCCATTTTTCTTTAACTATTTTCTATAGCCCCAGAGGAGTAACTTTCTTGTCTCCTGTTTGTACTTAGAAGCTATTAGATAACAGAGCAAGGTCATGAAATGCCCTGAAGAATAGAACTGAGGTTCTAATTTAGACTGAATATTTGTGAAATCAGTGCAAGTAATGAAAGAAAAATTAAACATTTCAATAGTTCTATCTTTTAACAAGAAATATGTAGTCTCTCAGTAGTTTCTCCTTGCTGTATTTTCCCCATTCTAAATGGTTCATGCCCAAGAATGCAAATGTTTTGAAGGATACATTCTCAGCTTGAAAAAATTATGATTGAATCCATTATTATTAGGTCAAGAAATAAAAAAGTTATCGTGTAAATAATGAAATTGCTTTGGCCTAGGAAAAAAAATCAATGGCAAATTTCTTCAAACACAAAGAAATATGAGGATTTTACAGAAGGTTAGAAAAGAATAAGATTTACTATTGGTGGTGGTGTTTTCTTTAAGGTGATTCTCTGTATCCTCAAGATCAACAGGAAGCTGTACCAATAATCATCTTAAATTCAGAAAAGCAGATACAAAGACAGTGCATTATGAACTACTTTTATTTAAAATACTGTATAAATAATAATTTTATTCTTCAAGGACTTGATCACAAAACATTAATATGAATATTGTAATGGATGTTAGTGTACTGAGAATTTTGACTGTATAATAATTTGTGTCTACTCAAGAACATAGCAGTAGGAAAGTTTTTTCAGTTATTCAGAATTTTTGAGACTGAAGAATAGAGGTTTTCTGAAGATCAAATAAATGCAGGTACATAAAAAAAAGGATTGTAAATAACAAAAAAAAAAAGGATTAAAAAATACAGAGGCCTCAGGATTAATTAAAAACACAAAGAATTAAGAGCTTTAGGAGAACACAGTGCTGGCACTGAATTGACTGAATTAACTAATTTTGCACAGAGGGGTTGTCTTATCATCACTGTGATAGCAGTCATAAAATGAAACAAAGGCTCTTGTTAATCTGCATCATTATAATTACTCAGATATAAAACTGGGTCACATTTGATGAGCACAGGATTTAATTGAAGTTCTAATAATGTTAATTTAACGGAATCCGTTTCTTAAAAGCCTTAGTAAGTGTGGTCACACGTATTTATATTTGTAGGATGAAGAGTAGGAGGAAAAAATCTTCTATTTTTGTTGATGACAGGGTAAGATTAGTATTATAAAATCAAAAAGAGAAGTCACACGGACTAGGAATGGTTTCTGAGTACCAATACAAGGGTCTTCATTATTGTTCAAAATTATTCTAAACAACTTTTGATCATAAGTAGTCAAAACAGCTCACGTTTTAAAAGAAAGGAAGAGAAGTATCTTGCCAAATCTGGCATTGGCTATGTTTCCAATATTTCCTGGTAAAATATATTAGGGCAAAAATATCACTACCTTGACATTCAAATAAAAGTTAATTTCTGTTTCATTCCTGGAAAACATTCAAGCTTCATGATCTCAAGGGACCTTCTAAAGCACTATCTGTAGAAGATGAGAGAGTTGGTGTCTTGCTTGACTGTAACTGTAAAGAACATCGTAATTACACAGGAGGAAAGAGGAAACCAGGGGAAAGGCTGAATATGTGAATACGTGGATATGTATATCACATCTGGTGGTAACAGAGGTGTTTACAGAGCAGTTTGGGCAATGTTACTTCTGTGCCTCCTGCCTTTTCCTTTCTTCTCTCATCTAAGTAGGATAGCTGTGCAGCTTCATAAAGGTGGCTCAAGCCAAGCCCAGAGAGTAGACAGATATTCCACTGCTTAAGTAAAACTGTTCCTGCCTTCAAAACAAAGATGTTTAGGATGCTTCTGTATGAGCTGCAATTAATCTTTGTATTGGTGTTATAGCCTCTTGAAACCTGTCTAGAAAAAAAAAAAAAAGACCGAATTTTTAAAACATGTTGAATATGAGATTTGCACATCTTAAGCATTTTGAGTGCTTTGTCATGCCAAAGAGTCACTCTTGTGATACTGGACATGTAATTCAGCTTGCATGTTAAAATGCTGACTTTTAGGTGTCTGCACAGGAGCCTAGTGAGCCAACTGCAGTTAATGCCCCATCAATACAGCCAACATTTTGAGAGCACTATTTGAGAGATTTGAGATTTGAGAGCGCTATTGAACCTGTCAAATGCAGATGTCTGTTTTAGAAAGAGCTCCACATGGAGTGGAATTAAATTTTGGAAACTTGTGTTAACCCTTATCAAAGTATCATCACCAGGAATATGAACCAGCTAGACTTCCCATCTACAAAGGACAGAAAGCGATCCTGAAGCCATAATGGTTAGTCCTCTGCTGATTTAGGTGACCATACAATGTATTCATCTTCACAGTCTGTTCAGATGAGTTGTGTCTTCTAATCCCTTACCATACTTTTCCCATACATTCTTATAGAATCACCAGCACTATTTGTCTGTGCATGTTTTCATGCTCCGTGGATACAAAAATATTTTTGTTCAGAATTGTGAGAAATAACTATGGGAAAAGATGAAGTCAGATATTCTTCATTCCGAATGGGAAGGAGGCCAAATTTATACTGAAGTTCAAATGTTCAGGCTCATAAAACTTCAGTTCTGGACTGAAATTGTAAATTTAAACACCATTTTTATATTTAATTGCATGGTAATACACATTCTTTTTCTTTTTTATTCCTCTTTTTAATGCCAGTAATAACAGATAATGCTAAAGTAGTTGTTACATTTTGAATTTTTAAATGAAGTATATATACTTAAGTTAATAACCTTTAAACAAGATCATGACCTGAAGGAAATAACTGAATAGGAAAAACAAAACAAAATAAAACAGAACAAAACAAAACAAAACAAAGTCTTGTTTTGATAGATAAAGATAGAAAAGGAGATGTAGATATAAAAAATCAGACTTTTTGAGTTGCTGCAATCTAGTCCAGTTTCTTTCTGTATAGTGAAGGTAACTAGAAGAAGGTGTAAGTTTCTTTAGTGTTCAGTTTTATTTTACTTCCTCACTTTACTTCACAACCTGTCATTAACAACACAAAGCATGGTTTATAAAAGTGTTATTTTTCATGCAAATTTGACACTTTTAAAAGAATTACAAATGGAAAAGCATGCCTGAAGGTTTTTTTTTCTTCATTATAAAATTATCCTGATCTTAGCATTTTGCAATCTCTTCCTTATGAGTATAGAGGGCATGGAAAATCAAGAGTAACTAGTATGATAACAATTTTTACCAACAAGTGCTCCTTCAGACTGAACCTGATGGATTACATCTATATATAAGAAAGGTTATTATGGAAAGATTTCCTTAAGTAAATTATTAGGGAGAATTTCTCATCACTATGTTCAATTTAGTAACAGTTACTGTAGATATAGCTACTTATAGAGGCTTTGTAACTGCAGAACACCTACTAAACTCAACAGTTCGTAGTTGATACTAGAAGAACTTGCAGGAGTTGAGTAATGGTATCATGACGCAAACTCTTTCTCAAGATTGTCTTGTGATTTTTATTACACCCATGAACCTGCAGGACTCTGTAACTAATATGATCAATCTGTACAAATACTGTACAAAGGACCCAGGCACTCAACTAATACCTATCATTTTAGAAAGCCTGTTATATGTACACTGTTATATGTAGTTTTCTACCTGTTTTCTACCTGATCTGATGCTTGGTGAGGTGAGACAAAAAGAAATGTTTTCTCTCTCTTGCTGGCCATCCCGCCTCAACTTACACAGAAGCAAGAAGTATCTGGATCAGACTGGTGTGCTAAACTACAAGGAACTGGTATGATTATGCTGTGGAAGTGCTGGCATTTTCCGAGGAGCCAGGCCTAACCATGCTAACTGCTATGCTCCTTTTCAGCATAGTTGACTGCATATAGGATAGAGCATGTTAACTATCTATAACTATAGGATAGTGCAAGCACCCATTCAGCAAGTGGGAAGTATCCCTACAACATTGTAATCAACCTTTTCATGTTCCAATCTTTTTCTCTCTAGGGTGATGTTCTTCTCCAACTGTTTTAGGTATAATTCCATGTGATAAAGTCTGAAATAAGACGTCACATAACCTTTCACAGGCTGAATTCACACTAGACGCCGTGTAGGTAAACACAATACTCCATTGAAATGAGATTTTAGTGTTGCACATATGCTGAGAGTAACCAGAAAGAGGTATGAATTTTACAGAACTTAGAAATCCTTATTCTCACTTGGTCTCAATCTGTCAGCTTCATCTGACTGCCATGAAGCATATCTCAATAATAAGCTTCCAAATCAAATTCATGACAGAGAAAATCTTGTCTGCCACATGTATAACAGAGCTCTGAGTAATACAAATAATCAATCACATTTTTTATTAAGGCCTCTCTGAGCACTGCTTACTAAGGTAGAGTACAGATCACACATTTCCTGATTCATTCACATAATGTAATTCATTAAACAGGGAGATGAGACCTACAAGGGATTTATTACAAAGAGTGCAGACAATGTTTCAGCTGCTATCATCTCTTCAGGACTAATTGGTCATTCTCACTAACATCTACAATAGAGAGAAAGAATACTGATTATCTGTTCTGTTAAAGATGTCCATCTAATACCATGCTCTGTCACTGACTTCTTGTGTGACAGCAACAAATCCTTTTATATTTCTTTGCCTCTGTTTTCTAGTTAACAATCTGTATATAGCCCACACAGCTATTGCTCTTGTAAACATTAAAATATTGAGGCACATATGTTATATTGATAGGAGGCTGTACAAAAACTCAAAGTAATTCCTTGGTTCAGTTACAACCTGAACCTGAACCAAGTTGTCATTTTTTCCAAGCATTGGCTATAGAAGTCAAGCTTTCATCTGAAAACTGTTTGATTTGATCAAGTCTAGGCCAGATGTGTTTATGAAGAGCTTTGGGGAATAAGGTGCTAATGATGTACTCACAGTCCTGTAAGTTACACAGAAAGGTGTCTATCACTTTCTGTTTTGCTGTGTTTATGGTAGGACAAAAGATTTAGTATTTTAAACATGAGAAAGACTTTTTAAAATCCTATGACATGGACATGACATATTTCTTTGTGTCTTAAAGAAGCCATGGATTATTTCATCATTCTAACCAATGTCAACACTTGAAAGCTTGGTAGCTTCACATTCACTTCTTTTTTTCTTTTCTTTTCTTTTCTTTTCTTTTCTTTTCTTTTCTTTTCTTTTCTTTTCTTTTCTTTTCTTTTCTTTTCTTTTCTTTTCTT
>VZSV01000031.1:2880256-2898435 GCA_013398735.1 Nothocercus julius
AAAGCTAGAGCATATGCATTTAAAATGAGGGTAATCATTTAATAAAATGACTTCCTTAAGTCAGCCTGGTTTCCACAAAATTATTTCTTTGAATCTGCAAGATATGCTATATGTATCTCCAGGGCTTATACAGACACTTAGTCCAGTAAGGAAGAGAGTAGTCTCCATGCTTAAAATCAGCTACACATTGAAATAATTTTTTGCTTTATTTTCTCTCTTTTGCTCACAACAACAACAAAAAAAAAGGGTCTTGATAATCACATAAAGCTCCAGAGCTGGATTTTAGACTAATTAAGCTCCCATTTAATCACAAGTTAGCTGAGCTGCGAAAAGAAGTGTAAAATATGAAAAAAAAATGAGACCAACTATATGGAGAGCATTTTTTCCTCCTAAAAAGGTTGTTGACCTCAGAAAGAAGAATGGATGAAGCCCTCTCTAAAACTTGTCTTCAACCCTATTCTCCCCTCTTCCTTACATCTGTTACTTGAATTCTTCAGAAATAGAAGTGAGCACCTGAATTTCTTCTCTTTTACAGATAATGTTCTAGACCAAATGAGTTTAAGGATGCTATCCTTCAAACTGTCATATATTTGAGGTATTAGTTGGGACAAAAATTGCCATAGTATTAGTAATTGGTATAAGTAACAAATCATTAATAACAAAAACTTTTACAGTTTAGATGAAAATGAAAAGCTGTACCCATATGGCTGGAGGCTGTACATGCAAAATTGTCAAGAGAATATATTTAGATAGATAGACGGAGAGAATGATTTTTCTTCCACATATTAAAATGATAATAATAGTAGAAATAATTCATCATTCTTGGCATTTGTCTCAGTCTTAATATGGAGGGGTTATACTACCCTAGGTTCATTCCATGTCCGAAGTTTTTTTTTTTTTTTTTGGCATACATAATGATTTCAGCACTGTCAGTCTAGTGGACTGCATTATTTTCATGATAAAAATGTAACATGGGGATTCATCTCACCTCACAGATATACTGATTCCTTTGGAATCCATGCAGAGAAAAATATTCTTCCATGGGATAATTCTTCTGGCCTACTTTAAGTCACACTGTCCATCTCTCTTCAGTACCTATGAAATGAGTTTTGTTGATAATATAAAGTAAGGCATAAACATTACAAGAACCTAAAGTTAAAATAAATGCTCTTTTTTTTAACACTGTTCTTTGTTTAAAATTTGCTCACTAATGCAATCCAACTCAAAATATATTTCCAGTACAGTGCAAAACTCCCTATAGCCAAAGAACTGAAAATAACAATGTCTATAGGGCATTTATTGGATGATTGATTTTTAATGGCAGGTTAATTGTGAACAGCAACTTTCTGTCACTTATAAACCTGTTGTATTTGAAAAAGAAAATATGTTGCTATCTGAATATATAGATTCATTGGTCAAATCTTATGTTCTAAATATTAGGTAAATGCAAATGCAGAAACAGGCAGTAAGAAAACAGCAGAAAATTACTATAGCTTTTCTATTTTTAATGAAAAAAAAAATAGGAAAGGAAAAAATATCCACTTAGAACAGTTTCTTATCTGGGTTTCCATTAAACCCAGTCTGCTTCAGTTCTCAGGAAAAAGATTTTTACATCAGTCCTCTTTATGCAACAAATTCCTAGTTCATCAAAAAGTACTTTAGCTTTGGTTGGTTCCGGTTAAGTGTTCTAATTTATCGCAGATATGACTCTGTGCCATGTTTTTTAACCATGGGTTCATACAATATAGTTACGCCAGAATGCACAAATTTTGTGCTGTAACTTTCAGATGACACCTACACAGTATAGGGATGCAATCAAAGAATGCAGACCTGGAAAGGAAGCCTTTTTATCCACTCTCATATACAAAGACAGGAATAACAGGACTAGTTTCAATTTGAGAGATATTTGCCAAATCTGCTCTTGAAAACCTATAATGATGGCAATTTCTGCTTTTCCCCAAGCAGTGTATCCCAGTGTTATTCTTACCATGGATATAGAGAAGAAATTCATCCTTTTGTGTTTCTACTGCAAAACTACCCTTTGCACATTAGTAGTTTTCTTCTCCAGATAAAGCAAAATGTATTATTTCAATATTGGTCATGTTATCACTGTTGCTTTCTGCGAACTTTCTTGGAGATGGACTGACATGTCCAAAACCTGGATAGTGGAGGTCTTAGCAGTTCAAGCAAAAAGGAAGAATGATTGTACATGTCTTACATGAAAGCATTAATTCTCGATTAGAGTTAGACTTTTTTTTTCTGTTGCACAGTGCTGTTGACTTGTTCAGTCTTCAAACCATCATTCGCTCCAGGTATTTTTCTGAATAACTTGGCCCATTAGAGAGTCATTCTATCTGTTAATTATTGCTACATGAGAACTTTGCATTTGGTCTTTCTGAGTTGAATGCTTTTTCTCCAAATCTTTCTCCGCTATGTAAGATTACAATCTCATCCATATTTTTTATAATCTGTATATAAATATATTGTGAATGGCAGAATCAAACAAAATGAAGATACATGACTTTTGCTATTGTTTCTGTCCTGTGAACAAGGATTATTTCTCTCTTATAGGAAGAAATTAGACTCATCTGACACAATATACTTTTGACATATCCATGTCCGCTTTTGCTCACCTTCTTTTATTTTTCTAGACACTTAGAAGCAGTGCTTTTGTTCCAGTATTTTGGGGTAGTCAAGTTTAATTTAACTAGCCATTTATGGAGCTGAGTTAGAATCATTTATGGAACAGATTGAAAAAAGTTTTATGAAAGAAATTCCAGGAGAATTTTGGGTGAGCCAGGAAAAAGGAGAACTGGGGCCTAGTGGGAAGAGGACATTATTATGTCCCAACAGTCTAGGCGATCTCACTCTGTGCTTATTTTGAGGGAACAAAATTAAACTAATTACTTGTTTATCTTCATGGTACTTACTATGGGACATAGCTATCCAGAATTAGTCCTTAAGCAACTCATACAAAATCAGATATTAATCTCTGGTTCCTGGACCAGTGTCTAGTGTCCTGATCTCATGAATTACCTGTGTATCATGATGACCATATATTACTCAACTCCATACATTAAAAACAACAACCTGGTTCTGAATCCCCATGAGAAGAATTCACTGAAGGTGATTTGGTGAACTGGAAAACTATTTTAAAGCAGGTAGTTCATGTTATCAAAACTTTCTTATGGGGACAGAGTTGTAGTGCTGTGATTCACAGCTGCTTGATGCTTGTTTTCTGTGTGATTACTGTTTGTAAGTCTTTTTGCCACTTTTGTGAGACTCTGCTACTTAAAAAGTGGCAAGAGTCCATGCCTTTACACACATTATGCCTCTGTTAAAGATGATTCACTATTCTATATTAAAGGAAAAAGGATGACTATGCATATTTTTTTTTTCTGTTTCTTTTCTGTTAATAACACTAATTGATGCTTTTCTTCCCTTATATCTTTGCATATCACCATTTGCTGTACATATATAAATACAGTTTGATGAAGACAATGTTGTTGGCTGACAGGATGGGGGTTAATGTGTAGTGAAGGAGAGGAGCATTTCAAATTCATCCTAACAGTGTCATATTTTGTGATTCATTTATATAATTATTTCTTACAGCCTATGTCCCATTCCCTCATTTTTTTCTACTGCTACCACTGATTTCATCAAAAATTTCAACCAAATGTGTTAAGAAAATATTTATTCTTTTATCTCTGGAGGCAAAAATGAGTTTATGCTTTAGTATTTAAGTATCATTCTATAGCTTCTCCCAGAAAAAAAAAAAAATGAATTTAAGAAAAAAAACGAACTACATCCACTGCTCCATCTCAGGAAATAAATAACTATATTTTTATTTTAACAAATTTTCTGTGTTGAAAATCATGATAGCTTTGTGGAGTCAGTTTGACTTAAAGTGCAAACAAGGCATGTTCCTGGCCAGGCTTCATACAAGAGTAGGAGGAGGCATAGCTCTAGGTCCATTGCCTTCTCCTATGTAGATGAGGCAGTATATTCACTTGTAAGTTAAAGATCCAAGTGGCTGTCCTTCCCTTGCTTTTTATCGTTGTTATGTATCAATATATATATTTCATGTTGTTTTGGGTTGTATCACTTAGCTCCAGATGGTTAAAAATTGAATTCTCCTCTAATTGGCCTTTGCCCAATAGCCAAATATTCTCTGCCTGTGGATGATCTTTATTGTTTCAATAGTATTACTGAATTCCTTCAAATTGAGGGGAAAAAAACCCTCTAAAATCAAGAAGAAATTATCTAGCAAGACTGAAAATAAATGTCCTTTCCTCTTACAATTTTCTAGGCAGCAACAGAATTATGGATTAAAGGAATAAAACTCAGGTAAAGAACCTATTTAAGAAAATTTGATGCAAAACTACTCTTCTGCTAAATATTTCACTATTTCTATAATCACACCAAGAATTCAGGAGAATTAATAGGAATGAAAATGCTATAAATTGTAATTCAGTATTTATTATCCTGACACATACAGAATTTAAGTGTTTAAGTCATTTTCTCCATGAAGTATTTTTTTTTAAAAATCTGCTTTCACTCTATAGAGAATGACCTCAGAGGTATAATTCAATAAAGATTTTTAAAAAATATAAACAAAAGTGTTGTTGAAGAGTTTTTTATTATTCTATGTCTGTATTTATCTCATTTTTTAGAATAAATGGTCTGGAACACTACAGGTTCTTGCTTGTTGGTTTTTGCCAGTGAATTCATCTTAAAACATCAAACGGCTAATTTTAAATTATCACTTCAAGTTCAAGCTAAATTATTTTTTAAGAACTTCCTTTCACTTACCAGACACCAGCCAAAAAGAATGTAGATGTTTTACTTAGAAGAAAATAAACAAGTATTCTCACTCATATTTATTTCTTTAGTTCTTGGAATCATTTTTTTCCTGAATATTTTGGAGCTATTATATAATAGAAATTCGTGCATCGGTGTAGCTTCTCTTCTCCAATCAGCATAGAGTTCCTTGTTCAATCATAATAAGGTTTGTATTATGAATAAATTTCTAAACAATCTGGATGATTTTGGGAGCTGACGTAATGGAAAATATCATAATAATTTTGCTGAACACATATTGTTAAAAAAACTTTATTCATACTTGAAAAGTTTTCAATATTAGTTATTTTCTGGAATTTGATTCATCAAATTTCAACATCTATATTTTCACAAATCTTCAACGCTTTCAATCTATTTGCTCATACTTCAGCAAATTTGCTCATACTTTATAAATTTATTCATCTATTTTTTCACAAATTATCAAGCCTTCCTATTTATTTGCTGATACTTTTGAAATGTTTATTTTGAAATTTTTTTTCATCTAATAATTAATTGCAAGTAGCCTTTTCCTGGTAACAAGTGAATTATCACTGTTTATTTATCATAGTCTGCTATCTAAGATTCTTTGTGTCTTCCTACTCATTTCATAGTTGAAATACAGTGAGGGCTTCCAGTATAGCTGTTGGTAGTATTTCATTTACACTTGCAACTGTTTTAAGTCTAAAAATTGCTCTTTTCTGGTAATTCTTACAATTACATTTGTATTTCTTTTATATATATATATTACAGCAAATATGTTGCTTTCCTGTTTTTTTTTTTTTTTTTCAACTGATATAGAAGAGTTGATTCTTTATTCTCAAGGTATAAATATGAGATCCAGAGACTATGAATGGTGGAAAACCTTCTACATAATAGTCATTCCTTCACTTGAATGACATATACTGAAAAATAAGCAAGTGCTCTGTGAGAAAACAAATAACACTACATGTTTTAAATATGCAAAAATGTCAAAGAACAGGTTTATGTGACTTCTTATATTTTAACTGAATTATATGCTGAAACACGAGTCAGAAATCTGACTTTTCAGACTGGATTATAGAACATTAAATCTCAACCCCCTTGTATGTAAAACCCTGATAAGGAGATGCTTATGTTCCAAGTCCAATTTCAGAGAAAAAGCATCAGTTGCTTAAAAGAGCAAATATTTAATCCACACAAACCAAATTATATACTATTTCAAAGATAAAGGTAAGAACAAATGCCTCAGGAAAATGAAAGCATGTCTCTACGAAATGGGTTTGTGGAGAAGAAAAAAAGACTGTTGTGCAGAATTGGAACTCAGAAACAGGAGCAAGTTAAGAGCAGTCTTGGTTGGGATGCTCTGAACATGTATCTCCATCTCCAGGAGGCAAAATAGGAATGTTAGGGGCCATCATAAAGCTCATGGTGATATATAAATTATAGTAATTTTTTAAAAGTCTAAAGGTGTGAGCAGGTAATTGTACTCAGATTGTAAATTAAACTCAACAAAGAAAGTGGTGAATCTGAATTAAGTCTTCCTAACATTAGCAGTTCCAATGCAAAAAGACACGAAACAGACAGGAAGAAACAGATATGTTAGTATGTGGATATACTAACAGATATGTTAGTAGTTATTTAATATATTTCATAACTGAGATGGTAATGCATTCTTTGTAAGGGAAGCATAAATTTCTGATCTGCTCAATGTCTGCATGTAACAATAGAAAAATTGCATGGACAGTGTCTTGATGAAAGTCTTGATAGAAGGGTAAATTATTTTCTATACTACTAGTAGAATTTAAAGCACAGAACTTGATGACAAGGGAAGAATTTGCATGGCTATTCATTGAGAAAGGAACAGAGAAGAAAACCAAAAGAAGAATCCAAAAAGTTTGTAGCAAGTTTGGGGACACACTTTTTGCTTGAGAAAATCGGGAAGTTCTTGTACGTTTTACCTGTGACTAATGATTTGCATCATCCTGAAAATATTCAGCTCATTGGAAGGGAAGGGGAGAGAACTGCAGAATAACAGCAGAAATACTGTTAAAATTAACCTCAAAACCTGCAAATGAGTAGTTTGTTTTAGTATATTCATTGAAATAATATCTAGACCAGAATGACCTCTTCATGTGCTTCCTGTAATGATAGCACTTTGAGATGCAAATTATTCTAGCTAACTTGATTTCTGTCTTCTTAATTTAGTAACTGTAAGGGTCTGGTGGAGGCACTGGCTGGCCTCCAACCAGGGACAGATACACAAGCACAAGGCACCCTATGGTTGATATTGAACATTTATTTCCTCTGCTGGGTCTGAGCTGGGATTCTCCCGGAATTTCTCAATTGAGGCAACAGGCAAAGGGAGAGTCCTTGCACCATTGACCATCAGTCCATTGTGATGAACACCAAGGGGGCACTAAATGAAGTTTTTATGTACTGTGAACATATACACATTGTGTTCATGGCCCATCTTGATTGAAAAAAACAGGTGTAGCATCCTGGTACAGGGCCAGCCATCTGACTATGGTACTGTAGGTCAGCTTGCCCTGTTGATGCTCCTTTCCCCACTGAGTGGTCTTGCTAGCTTCCATAGCATATCTTCTAGACATATTTTTGCATTTTCCCTGACAGTAACTAACCACACTACAATTATTTGCTAACTGTATATTATCTATTATATGACTCTTATTACAATGATGTAAAATTGGTGAAGAAAAAACAAAAAGAAGTGAATAAAAGTTCAATAAAACTCTGTCCCATGCATGCAGAGCAGGATATATACAATAGAAGTCTGAGTGGTATAAAAAAAGCTCTTGTCAGAAAATAGTATTTAATATCAATTCAATTTCTCTTGTCGGAAAAACTTTTGGAGCCTATCTTCAGTTACACGTCAGCATATGTACTCGTATTTTATGTGGCTTATTTTTTACAACTTCTTTTCGTCAGTGAAATCAAGAAAAATCTGAGAAGGTAAGACTCTGACTCTCAAATTCCTTTTTGCTCTATAGTCAAAATCCAATGGCAGAGATGAAGCTTCCACTCTAGCATGCCTTAGAATCTGGTACTTGACCGTGCTACTGGGAGGCAGTCCAATCCTTCTCAGCTTCAGAAGGACTTACAGTTTAAATTTCACACTACTAGGACAAGTGCTTTAATGACTATATAATGCAACAAAATCAGTGTTCTTTCCATGGCTATAGTTTTGAGCTAAACCTAACGTTGTTCATGTACATTAGGTACCTAATGATATTCTGCTAGAATCATTACATCACTAAGACATTTAATAACCTAAACAGCCTGGTCTGAGTATATTTCAAATTAAGAACCTCAATTGCAATTTGTATCCTTAGCCTTTTCTTGTACTTCAGCCCAAACTAATTTTCATTTTAGTATCTGCTAAGATTGTTAGAAGGAAAAACTATTGGTTACAGGCATTTCTAAGTATTTCAGGCAACTTAGAATCAAAGATTGCTAAACAGAAGATGAAAATTTTAAAACTGATAAAGGTGGTACATTGGCCATTTTCTGCCAAAGATATCATGAGGCACAAAACAACATGGAGCATTTTGAATTCATATTATGCAGTTCCACTTTGCTTACTGTTGTAAACTTGAGCTGATACCCAGCCAAGTAAAAGAAATAGAAAGTTTTAACTATTTCTACCAATAAACAAAAGTACAGCAAGTTTCATAAGCAGAAACTACTGTATGGGAAAGAGCTGTTGACTTGTGTACTGAATATGACTTCAAAAACACAAAGGCTTTATTTTTTACATCAAGGTCAGGAGCCAAATTGGGTAGGAAATTGTTTTCCTGCAGAAACTATGACTTCTTGGACTGTTTTAGTTTCAGTGGTGATCACTGCTATATCACCAAGGCAATGAAACACTGTTTGATACTAAAGCAGCAACATAAGCACTTGAATTTTGCAAGGAAAGTTGTAATCTGTAGTATCATATTGTATCATCAATTCCATTTTATCAAAGTATAGAAGGGGAAAAATGGCACTGCCTTTCATCTGTGAACCATTGTATTTCCCATGTAATTTCCTGCTGCTTGAAGAGGTTTTCTTTTTTTTTCCCAATTTGCGCTCTTACGGAAATGTGTGAATTGCTTTAGCAGAGCTGAACCTTCAGAGTGGACAAGTAAAAGGAACTTAAATGTTTTAATTTATTTTGTATTTCTAGATAGTCAAATGTCCAAATAATATTTGAAGGGGTAATAGCTTTTTTCTGGTAAGAGGGGAAAAAATCCAAATTGAGTCAGATTTGATTTATATTTCTTTGAAATTGTTATGTGTTCTTTTATTAAAAAAAAAAAAAAAAAAAAAGAGAGAGAGAATTATTTCCCTAAGCACAGAATTAGCCCAAACAAAAATGGGCAGAAAAAAATCTATGTGAATCCGTATTTACTGAGGTTACCTAAAGTTTTGAAAATCCCTGGCCTGTACTCTATAAAATGGCTGTAGCTCATAGATGGATCTTTCTGTGAAAAACAAAACTCATGTATAAAAATGTCCCTGATCCAAGAACTGATGTCCATACTCTAATAGTTATTTTAATTATTGATGATAATAATGATATTAATACTATAATAATTATTTTGTTCAGACTCTGTCCTCATCTAAAAAGGATATCAGGGTTAGTTTGAAGGAAAATGAATATTAAATAGGGAATTATATCTCAGTTAAAAACAAATGTGAAACAATAGCCTGTAGGAGATAACTAACTTATCTGTTTCCAAAGTTCTGAGATTTATCATTCTTCACAGAAAATGTCTGGTCTGATGCCACCAGAAATAAATGGCAAAACTCCTCAGCGGTTGCAGGTCATACCTGATAAACTTCAAAAATGTTAAAGGCAATTAATAGATCTATTCATCAAAGAAGAAATAAGAAGGAATATAATGATCTCTTTCAGGCTTATTATCAAGGTATCTTTCTAGTTTATTACATATAGAAAGACTGATAATGAACAAGATGCCATGATTAATCCTCAGTGCTGTAACTGATGTTTCAGATAATAAAGAAAAAAAGAGACATCAGAAATGAGAGGAAAAGATATTGTTAGCCTCTTGAAAATATTTTCAAGATATTTTCAATATTGTAGTTTCCATTTTTCCTTTATAATAGCTAAATCATAATGTATGACCAATGAATGCTTCAATGTTTTGCTCAAACACCATAAAGACATTACAAAAAATCCAAACCTAGTGAGAGCATATTGCCTATGCTTATGCAGTATGTTGAGTGCATGTGCAAATGGAAGCCAAGTCTGATATCTCTCAGGACTAGAGACAGCTGTGTTTGGGGAAGATCAAATTTAGGATTTGCTTCTTTACAAGGGAAAAAAAGAATTAACTTTCAGACTTAACACTTCTGAATGAATGGATAAATTGATTGTGTGACTGTCACCTCTGACAGTTTTATATGTAGTCTTTATGAGTGGGGATTAAATAAAATGAATTACTGCATGCAATTTTTCTTGGTTAACAGAAAAGTTTTTTGTTTTAATTCCTGCTATAGTGATAATTGATGTCATGTTCGAACTAATATATAGGGTTTACTACAAGATTTAAAAGAATTTTAAGTTTATGATGAGAGAGAATGCATGAGAGAAAGAGGGGTGTATAGAAAGACAGGTGGAAAAAGGTTAATAAAATGACTAGCTAAAAATATATATATTTTTTCTTTTTGGTGATTTCTAGTTGATGTTGGTATACATGAATAAATGACTTCTGTTTTGCTTAGTGGCTGAAAACAGCTCACAAATTGTGAAGTCAGATTAGAATATTGAAAGCTTTTGTATGAAGAGTCATTTTCTTTTGTCTATTTGTAACCTGGTTTGTAGTCATTTATTTTGGTGGCTTTCCTTCTTGTCCTGGAAGAAATGGGAAGCAGTTAAATAAGCCCTATGCACTAGCTCATTTACAAAAAAAAAAAAAAAAAACCTATTTGAAACACAGATGATGGAACTTTTCATGTCCTGTTATATCAGGAGATATATAAGCACAAAACAAACAGTATCCTTCAGTCTGGGAAAAAATATTCTGTGATCCAAACAATGAGTATGTTTAGACTCAGATGTATGGGTTAATTTTAAAATGAACTTTTTTTTGTGCTTCAGAAAACAATGTATTCAAGAGACAGTAGGGAGGTAACGCTCCAAGAAACACTGAACTATTTTTTAAAGAATTCATGCAGTAGTTTCAAAATGCATATGCCTTTTTTTAAAGCTAATTAAGCATAAGTTTAAGCAATTATTGATTTGATGCGCTCACTCGCAAAAAGTTCAAAATGCATAAAGTATTTTGTGACACTGGGAAATATGTTGCCATGCAGTTCTCAGAAAATACTAGAGGCAGCTGAGAAGCATTTATCTTCCTACTGTTCTTTACAAAAGCCAATTCTTTTCTGTTACATGTACTGAAGGAAGAGTCTGACCTAGGTATATGAGAGTGTAAGTCCAAAATATAGACAGAAGAGAAGAAAGGACCAACATAAAACCTAACCTCTTCCCTAACCCTTCCATAAAATAGCACATACTCAGTTGTCCTTAGTAACATTTGAGTCAATTGACCTGAAGCCAAATAACTCAAATCGAGTGTCAGCTACTTTCTATCTAATTTAAGATTCCGTTCCCCTTTCTGAATTCTCTCATTTAAGTATGAAAAGTCTTGGCCTGCCCAGGAACCTTCAGTTTTGATTCTTTCTGGCTTGACGAAACATCCTCTTTAGCATCCCTGAAGAGAGATTCTGTCATCTCTGAAGAGAGATTTTCATCGTAAAGGATGATCCTATACAGAGTGTATTGAAGACATAGCTTTTTCTTTCTGAACTTCTGAACTGAACCTATTTCCAGTTGTTTAACCCGCTTTTTAGAATATAGTTTCTGTTCAGGGTGGAGAAGAGAAGGCTGAGAGGAGACCTCATCAGTGTCTGTAAGTACCTCAAGGGAGGCAGTGAGGAGGATGGAGCTGGCCTCTTCTCAGTGGTGGCCACTGATAGGACAAGAGGAAACGGCCACAAACTGAAGCACCAAAAGTTCCACAGGAACTTTAGGAAAAATTTCTTAACAGTGAGGGTGACAGAGACCTGGCACAGGCTGCCCAGGGAGGTTGTGGAGTCTCCTTCTCTGGAGATCTTCCAAACCCGCTTGGACGCAGCCCTGAGCCACATGCTGTAGGTGACCCTGCGTGTGCAGGGGGGTTGGACTAGATGATCTCTAGAGGTCCCTTCCAACCTTAAGGATTCTATGATTCATTCTATGATTCTTCTTTAATTAAGTAGCTTATTGCTGCAGGTTGTCATATGCAAACAATTTCAGATCAAACACGCCGCTAAGTATGCCTGGGCTCTTTCTACACAAAGCATTCTCAAATACTTCATGTTTCAATGACCAAAATTCTCCTGTGTGTTTCAGTAGCAATTATAATAACACTCAAAGAAAAAAAGATCTTCTTTGTGCTTGATTACCGAATTTTTATGTGATGCTACTAAAAGCAGAAAGTTTCTGGAGACCTATAACTAATATTTTTACTTTATTTGTTCAATTATATACTAGTAATGTGCCACCTTGAATTCCTTGGGATAATTCTTGACTGTAAATCTATGTCAGTGATACTGTCTGGCACAGTAATTTCATGCAAACCATTATCTGTTGGAACAGATAAAGCTTTTTCCTTTATTTGAAGAGAATTTTCATTCCCTTGGGAGGATTCAAAGTAGGGATGGGAACGGAAAGCCACGTATTTCCCAGTTCAATAGGCTTCGACTCTACTCCGGATCTTGATTATGGACACCATATAGACAATATTATAGTATCATTCAGAAGTGATTTGCAAAGATGTATGTCTCCATGTTTATTGATTTTGGGGACAATGAACAAGAAGTGATATCAGTATCAGTATCTATTATATTGGTATCAGCATGTTGGAAGATGTATTAGCATAGAGTAGACTACAATAAATACTCATTTTGGTTGATTAAGAAAAAAATTAAAAATGCTACATCCTGATTATTAGCAAGGCGTTTAATTTTGTGTTTGTTATTTAAATGCAGAGAAATAGTCTGAATAAATTCTATTTTAATTAATATGTCCATTTTAATATTTGTTTTTCCCTAGTTTCCAAATCATAACTGAACATATGGGCCCCTGACCATATTACATAAGGGGAAGGTGTTCGCATTTTTTAAATTCACATCTAGAATTATGAGATATTTTCTCCTTAATCCTTTTAATGGATTGACCCACCAAACAAAATAAAAACTCAAGGATGAGACTGTTAAGAATTAACAAATCTGGATAGGGAATTGAAAAATACCTTAGGGGAAGTCAACATGACAGGACCACCAATGTGATGATATCAAAAAATGTAGCCCTAGGAAGCAGGAAAGCTGAGGAGGATAGTGTAAGACAGAGGAGGAATGGGAAGTGTGACAGGTAGTAGCTGTAAGAAAATATGAGAGTAGCTTGTACTACTCTCATAGAAAATATGAGTAGTAGTTTTGTGGGGACATGGAAATGTAGGGAAACCCCATGAGTCAACATCCTAAAGTAACACTGAGCCCTAACACAAAAGAAATTAAAAATGTAACTGTAAACTTTGGCAGTGGTATTGCTTCTTCTATTCTTCTGTATGTGACAGAGGTTGAACAGAGACTGACTCAGGACTGGGCAGAAATATAAAACATTCAGTAAGAATATGTGTCATGTGTTTAGGAAAGGCAAGAATATTTAAAATTTCAAGAACCAGAGCAATGTTATAAACAGAGAAGCATGCTCAGCATCACAGGCTGTCTAAAGGACACATCAATGTGTTCTGAGATGTTAAAACAGGATGTTTGTGAGGGAAAACTTTAAGCTCTGAAATGGTCCCAAAGGGATTTAAATAATTCCTCAGTCAGGAAGATAACAAGTGGAAGTGATTTTTAATGATATTTCAATGCTAAATGCTAAAAAACAGTAGTTTAATATATATATATATATATATATATAGTGGTCCTAGGTAAAAATTTTCTGGACTTGCTGGTTTCAAAATATTTTCTTGTTGTAACTGCTTTCCAATATCCTTCTTAATTATAGAAGGTATCTCATATTTTTTACATAATGTGAATATATAACTTTTTTTTTCAAATATACAGTACATGTTTTTTGAACATTTCTTCCTTTGCCATGCCTGACTAACAGCAATTTGGGGATTTTCATGTGTTCAAATAAACACCAGCCATGGTGGCTTGTACCTTTTTATATTATCTCTTAATTTAGATTTCAAAGACATTTCAGAATCTCCCAAATCTCTAAATGAAAACCAGCTAGATCCTTGATCCTCTGGGAAGCTTAAGATATCTGTTTGATAATGAAAAATTTCCCATTCTTAGCAGGTTTTCACTGATCCCCAGAGAACATTGTGCTAAAAATTAGTTAGCATCAGAGGATATTTTGCTATCGGATTCCCACCAAAGCTCTGAACAAAATAGCTTTCCATTTTATCTCTTGATTGCTGAAAACTGACAATAAAGAATCTGACCAATTTTTAATTTAGATCATATTCTAAGCACCAGTAAATTTTATAGCTGAGTATAGATAGCAATATTATTTATCCCAAGGTTGAAATAATTCATTCTAATTTTGCAGACTCTCTGCATCTAATCTCAGAGGCCACACATTTATCTTTTAAAATGAATTTTTCTGATGTCTTTTGAACTTTTATGCTTACTAAGTGCTTATAAGTATTTTATTTTTTGTAGTGTTAACTTAAAATATATTGTAACTGGCACTTTGTAGAATGTATTATTTCAGACACAGTATCCTGAGTTTTTATGTATTTCGTGTATTTGGGGAAAATGTATGTATTTAACTATGAATTTTGCTATCCCACTAGTGTCAATATGAAAAACCGTATGTTCATTGGCCTCAAGATATGGTCTGCCATTAATATTATAATGTATAAATAACAATGAAGGACCTCTAATATGCTTTTGGAATATACCTGTGGCTGTATCCTTACCATCCACATGAGTATTCTCATGCAGAAAGTAAGTCAAGATGCTACCAAGGCAGCATTTATTTGGAACCCCAGAATACGTTTAATGCGACTGTGAGAGAAGGAAGGATATAGAAAACTGAGTAGTTGAAAATGGATGGAAAGAGATGGAAAAAAAAATAACAACAAAAAAAACTGAAATAAGGCTTGGCTGCAACCTTTCATTTGTGCTACATAAGTACCAGCTCTTGTCTGGTTATTCTTGACCTCCAGAGTAAAAATCTGAGTTGGAGAGGAGAGAAAGGCAGGCCTCAAGAATAGTCTCTGCGTGGAAAGGACTGCAAAAACTTCTTACAGAAAGAATGAAAGAGTGTTTTTTTTTTTTTTCTAAGATGTTTATTTTCAGTAAACCCGTTGCCATTTAACAACTACAGAAAGACACAATATGTTTATCCAACTTCTTATTTTCCATTCTTCTTAATCAGCTTGAAAATGCCAGTGAGCTATAAGGTAAGAGTCCGCATGATTCAAAATATTCAAGTTAGTATGATCTAAAACTTGCAATCAGAAAAATTGGTAATAAAATGACAGATGTAATTCAATGTCAGCAGTACAAAGCAATGTGCAGGAGGGAAAAACAACCTTAACTATATTTACACGTTGGCAGGCTCTAAATTAACTGTTACCACTTGGGAATAAGGTCTTTGATCCATTGTGCATACTTCTCTGGAAACAGCTGTTTGCTGATCACTAGCAGTTGAAAATGGCAGAGGTGTTTGAAATTATTCGAAATGAAATGGGGGACAAAAAGGCAGTATTTCTTTACTGCATAACCTGAAGCACCTTGAGTTAAGGTAACAGCATGCAGTTCTGGTCACTGCAGTTGAAACTAGTAAGAAGAGAACTACAAAAGTCAGAGAACACAACAAAAAATGTCAGCTTAAGACTTAATAAAATACAGTTGTAATCTGTGAAATGTAATGGAGATCTATGAAGTTAGGAAAGGCATGGAAAAAGTGAGTGGAAAATGGTCCATCTTTCTTTCAATATAAGCAGTGATAGGCAGTGAAGGAACCACTTTTTTCATAAAAAGGGGGAGAATTTTTAAGTGAAGAATTTTTTTTTTGTCTTTTTTCCCCTGCTAAATAACTACATAATTTGTAGAATATCTTGCTGTAGATTTCTATGTAAATCAAAAAATCAAAAAGAGATGACATCCATGAAGGATTGGTCCATTATGGCCATCTTGAAGACAGATTGCCTGACGATGATGCTGTTTCATAGTCCCCTTCTGTCCACATTCTTTCTTATGGGCATTGCAGCTCTCCTCTATCACATGGCTGTAACTGCCTTGTAGGCATCTGTGCTGTTTCTCAAGCCTTATGATCTAAAAGCACTTACAGAAGACCTTACTGGAGCATGGTATAGCTAGAAACCATTAAAGATATGCTCAAATGGCACTAGATGTCTACATGCAAGCAACTGAACTGAACCTCCCTTATCTTTACAAACCAATTACAGGCAAATGGATTGGGGTAGTATAACAATGTCAGCAGCCTGGGAGATATATCAAAGCTTGTCATTTAGGCTCCTGTTACAGCTGATGGAGAGAAACAAGTATTTCCTTGGAGGGATTTTCTGTATCTACTTTAGAAAACTATCTCTGACTGAGATGAATTACATCCTAAATCATATGACTATGATGACAAGTGTCTGGATAACTAGTTCAGATTCAGATCTCTTCACTGTATATTCATTACCAGAAGTTGTTTCAGAAGCCAAGTATTCAAAAAAACATTGACTATATTCATAGTCAATAGATTCTTTAGTAACTTTCTCCAGTTTACATACTTACATAGCTGATATCTACTTTGGGTACACCCTACGTCTGATGTCTGAGTAAGAAACTGGAGGACTGTGCATTGGATTTATTCTTGAATACACTGCAGAACAGAACCACTGCTCCATTAGCTTATACAAAGGGGGTAACTATCTTGAACACGTTTCATGCTGGAAAACCTGTTCCACCTATTCTACATCGCTAGAATAACAACAGCTGTGGCAGTACACAGGTGCTGCTGCTGTGCTAACACATTCTTTTTTATTCAGTAAGGACCTAGGCTTCAGGAGTGGGAATCAATTTTGAAGGTTTCCCCTTAAAAAAAAAAAAAAAAAAAGTTCTATGTTCTCCAAAAACAAGGATGCTGTATTTGTTAAATCTATCCTATTTGTCCTATCCGCCCCTTCTCTTTCACCATGCATACAGTCTCCTTATCTGGGAAATTCAGAGACATAACTGAGACTTTTTTTTTCTGCTAAATTAAAGGCTAAGGAATCACTGAAATTCACCAGACAGATGTATTCCCATTTATAACAGTCATTCCGTTCTATAACATGATTAGTGGGTTCTGCTGGAAAGAGTGGTCTTATCTGCAGTTGAATAGCTTTAATTGTTAATTAGGACTTCATGCTTGAAAGTGACTTCGGGGTTTTTATATTTTATCTTTCATTACTTCTAGAGTAATACCTTCACATAACCACTGAGGTGTGTTTAAAATATCTGCTATCAAAATGATGTTCATAGCACATAGGAGTATCTGTTTTGCAACGCCCCTTCAAAATTCTCTCAATTTCTTCTTCCAACTCCTCTAGACCAAGCAGGAAGTTTCTCCTGTAATACAGTTTTCTCACTGGGCTTTGATGCTTTTCATATTCAATCATATTTGTGTGGCAAAAATTGAGACACATGACAAGTAAAATTCCTCAGGGTCTTCTTATTTATAGAATAGACGAGTGAGGACTTCAAATTAAATTTGCATAAACATGTTTTTTTGAAGTTTTTTTCCCCCAACTTACTGCTTGTCTTTTTAATTGAAGATGTCAAAGTAACAGATTTTATCCTGAGATAAAAAGATTTTTATCCTAAAGACATAAGTTGTGTCATCCGCTCTTCCACTGCATCAGATCCTGTGTTTGTGGCAGTAACTTACAACACCTTGGTGCATTTTTTCAGTTGATACAGCGCTGGGTTACTTTCCCTTTTCTGGGAATGGATGGCACTGCACTGAGTTTCTTTCAGTGTATGAAAAGTTACGGGTAACTTCCAGGACTGCAATTTTTGTACCTCAGGTACTTCATAGAATAATAGAATGCTTAAGGTTGGCTGGGACCTCTAGAGATCATCTAGTCCAACCCCCCTGCACATGCAGGGTCACCTACAGCAGGTGGCTCAGGACTGCATCCAAGCAGATTTGGAAGATCTCCAGAGAAGGAGACTCCACAACTGCCCTCGGCAACCTGTTCCAGGGCTCTGTCACCCTCACTATTAAGAAATTTTTCCTAAAGTTCCTGTGGAACTTTTGGTGTTTCAGTTTGTGG
>VZSV01000031.1:2900420-2917097 GCA_013398735.1 Nothocercus julius
GAGGTCCAGTAGCCCACCTCTCCTCGTTGGCTCCTCCACAGCAATCAACGCACCTCGAGGACTGTTTGTGCCTGGCTGTGTTGTCCTTCCAGCTGATGTCAGGGTAGTTGAAGTCCCCCATGAGAACCAGGGCTTGTGACCGTGAGGCTACTTCCACCTGCCTATAGAAGGCCTTATCGACTTGCTCATCCTGGTCAGGTGGCCTCTAGCAGACCCCCACCACAGAGTCTCCCACGTTAGCCTGTCCTTTAACCCTTACCCACTTTTCTTTTTCCCATGGTTTGCTGTACCCTGGGAGGATTTTGATGAGAAACCCCAGAAATTAAGGCCAATCTGGTAATGTTATATGTGGACTTAATGCCCCCTAATTATAGCTGTCTAAAAATCAAATTTCTATTCCAGTCTAATTATTGTGATAATTCCTACAGTTGAAAAGAAAAATATCCAGAGAGATATCTATGCCTCATATTTCGTATACCATGACAGCCTAACAATAGATGACTCTCTCTTTGAAGATGCCTTTCTCTCCAGCGATCCCTCTATCTTGGTTGAATAATCAAGATTATATTGACTAGAGCCTAAATGAGTACCTAGATGATTAATCACTAGATGATTAATGAGATAATTCAAATTCAGTTCTTATGGGAATAAAGAATAATTTTAATTAATAATCTGCTAACAGTTGAGGAAAAAATAAATTCTGTAATAAATATTATAATATTATTCTATAATATTATTCTATAATAAAAAAATATATTCTAAAGGTGTGTGAGAAAGAACATCTGCTGCCAAAAATATAGTGTCTCCTTCTTGAAAAATATGTATTTCTTTCCTACAAGTAGGGAAAAAAAAAGTAAATAAAGATAGTGTATTTCTGCCTCTCAGGTTAAACATTGTTTAATATCTAGATTTATGATAATAAAAAGTCATAGCTTGATAGTAATTTTGAGATTTAATAAAGCCTCTCTCCCCAACAAAAGGAAAACAGAGAAATATTGTTACAAAAGACATGGCTTATTTTGTTCTATTTTCAAAACGAAGATATAGAAGGAAGCACTGTTCCATCTTTTAACCAGTTTTGATTGTTATAGGACAGACTAAACAATCCTTACAGCCCAACTGTCCAGAAGGTCATCTTAAAAATAGTTCAAGTTCTCAAAGAATAGTCAGAAAACTTACTCATATTTTCTCTTATTTTGAATAACTAACAGAGAATAATTGTTCCTAACAATTGGATGAACTGTAATAAACACAGCAGAATAGAAAATTCCATGCAAGATACAGTATGGAACATCGAACAAAAAAATGTGAATTTGAGAATATATATATTAAAGTCTTCCTTGGGTACACGTTTGTTACATGTTTAAATTGACCACATCTTGTAATATATTTTTGATCTCTTCCTATTGGCAGTAATTTTGCAAACTGATTGTATGTCTCAATGAATAAAATCCCAAACATTAACATAAGTAAATACAAATATTTGCATAAGAGAAATAGGTATTAATGTGGCAAATTTTTTCTCAGACAACAATCAAGCAAAGTATAATAGCAACATGTTTTTATACTTGATTCCATCACATTATAGGTATATTAATTAATCCATGGCATCATAACCACTTCTTAAAATATTTAAATGTCAAACAAAAACTACTTTTTTATTTTGAAAGTCAATAATAATGCATTACAATTTTTGTGCTTTTTCTATAATGTGAATGATAAGAATATTTTCTGAAAGCTGAATGTAATTTCTTTATGTTAATCAGAAGCAGCAGTAGAATGCTATTACTATTTATACAACAAGAAGCTATCAGTGAAATCAAATGAAACTCTCATGATGATTAAATTTGGAGCTATATTGACATCTCATTTATATTTAGATTTAATATGCTAATATGTTACTGTGAGATGAGATAAGATCAAAATGTTGATGATAATTATTTCAAAAATTTCAGCATCACATTACATCCATTTTACTAGCTTCCATGACTTATAGCTGACACTGAGAGACTTCTTATGAAAAAAAATTTACAAATAAAATAATCAACAAGGTTACTTCATTTGTTAAATGACACTAGGCAAGGAATAATGGCATGTGGGCCTAATATCATGAAACTAAAATGACCAGGGAAACTAGTCTAAACTACAGTGAAAATACTTAACCGGACAGCTTTGATGTGGATTATACATTACTGGTATTTTAGTGGACACCACTAAAAATTCATTTCTTTTTGCAATGCCATTGTCTACATTTTTCCCCTCCCTATATAAATATGGAAAACAATGCACTGTCACACGAAAGGTAGCTCCTGTGAGTAGTAAATGTTCTTTTAATGATACTTATTATAAGGAGACATCATTGATGTTGCAGTAAGTGACAATCTGACAGCACCACCATCTGCTTCCTGAAATATAAAATGACAAAGATGCTATCCCAGGGAGTTTATTATTTCAATTTGATAATGCAACAAATAATGTAAAGTATTACATGGACATGAGTTGCTGGTAGTGAACAGCTGAACAGGGAGAGAAAACTGTGAGTGTGGGAGCTCTAACTGAAGAAATTAGAAATAATTGTTTACACTTAATGAAATTGGAAGGGAGAATTTCTTGTGTTATTCCAATATATGCAAAAGTATCTATTCAGAAACTGATTTTTATCATGGAATGTAAATTCTAAGTTGTAAGTCACTCTAGATTGGGGGAGGCTTTCTTTTATATCTAACAGATTTTTTTCTTTCAGATTTTGGACAGACTTTACATTAAGACTCAAATCATCATACTTAATCGAAAATATTTAATTGCAGCCCCTAAGCTAGGATATATATGTCTGAGGTCCTGTTCTGGCACTTACTGAGTGTGATTCTGACCTTGGGAAGGACAGATTGTCTTCTGGAGTGCCTGTCTGTATCTATCTCTATCTCTATCTCTATCTCTATCTCTATCTCTATCTCTATCTCTATCTCTATCTCTATCTCTATCTCTATCTCTATCTCTATCGCTATCTCTATCTCTATCTATATCTATATCTATATCTATATCTATACATACATATTTTTGGTAAAGAGAGGCTTATATTTCTTACCTATGTTTCTTGCCTAAATTAGATGGGGTGACTCTAAGCCCGCAATCAGAACTGTGACTGCCTTTAGGACATCACAGAGTAAGACAAATCTAGTCAGACCTCAGTGTCAAGGAAGTGAGTACAGAGTAGATTTTATGAGATCAGAGTTCCACTCAGGGAAGAATTAATAAATCTTCTTTGTCTGGTGTGTCAGGAACTGTGGGTGAATTGTGCAGAAAGTAAAAGAATCTGCTATTGCTTTAACCAAAGAGCGGGCTACCTGCAGGTAGGAAAGAACATCTACTCTTTAATTATTCACTTGTCAGAGTTTATATGTTTGGAGGCAATATCTAATTATCTCTTTCAGGTGTTCTGGGACTAAACTGTAAGTAGATTACAAAGCATGTAAATGTAGGAAATGTACGAAGTATTGTCTTAAGTGTCATGTTGCATCCTGTTGATGCAGTTTTATGTGTTGATATGCTTTTTATAATATGGTGAAAGACTGTATACAGCAATTGTTCAGGTCCATGCCTGTTAAATTCTACACTGAGTTTTGAAACAGCTGCTACATGAATGCTCCTATGTACATGTCTATACCAAACAATAAAGACCAAAGCAGCATTGTCAATACAGCACTATGAAGGAAGTGTAGTTAAGCCATTGCACTGTGCAAGAATCTGGAAAAATTAACTGGCAAGAGATAGAGGAACCATGTTCTCTGGGTTAAACCTTTCTTCTCCAGTACACCAACTGCTGTGAGTTGTATGCAGTGGACATGGAAACAGTAAGGCCATAAGATGAAAGTGAAATCTCCTGCAGAGTATCATCTTCAGGCTGCTTCTGAGAGCTGAGCTGGCTACTGCAACCTCAGAGCAGTTGGGCAGGTTGTTTCTGTAGTTTCCTCTGTATCTATTTCATTCAGTTGGGCTGGGCTGTGGAACAAGGCTGTAACTTTGTGAGTTAATTGATTCATTTTTACAGGAACAGGCTGGAGAATTCTCAAAGGAGCAGCCCAGCATGCAGATGTAGGGAGTCAGTAGTCTGTGGCAATGGGGTAGTAGTAAGCAAGAGAGATAACTGGGGACAATAATCTCTCTCCTTGGTACACTTGCAGCTGAAAAGATAGTATGTCCACAGTTCAAGAGGAAATTACCCAGATACAGAATTCAGCCTGGCAGAAACGAGCTTAGTACTTGAGTCTTCCACACTTCAGGTGAATAAACATTTTGCTATGGGATAAGCTGTTGTTTGCAGAATTGCAAAAATAAGCAATAGGAAACCACGAGATTCTTTGCATAGTCAGCTGAGGGCTGTTATTCTTTCTCAGAAATGATTTCACAGAATCAGATATAATTATGGGTATATGTTTTCAGATAGGAATCTACCCTCTTATCCTTCTTTTCTCTTTTTGAATAGTACATAAGTTATTTAAGCTCCTTGGGTTTTGACTTATGCTGGACCAGGTGAGAATTACTCAAAAAAAGGACTCTTTTTATCAGTAATTATCCACTGTCAAGATTATCTAATCTCTTTGTCATGCTATTGTCAAGTAAGGCTGTGGGCGCTTGCTACTTCACAGTTAGTTCAAGTGGGAGGTTTTGGCTTGTTTCTATGTCTACGTGACAAAATATTATGGCTGTCACCTATGATAAAATAATCTAGGTATAATGTAAGGAGTAGAAGATATGAACAAACTTCACTACAGGCTTATTTTAAATGTTTCCGTCACTCTAGTATAAGGTTTTAATTTCATTTTTGCTCGGGAAAAAAAGATCTGCACGATTTGGTTAGAACCCAGTCACTGCACACAGGACTGCAGGGGCTCCGCTGCCATCATCTGCCCCGCAGGGCCTTGGGCAGGAGCAGTGCCAGTTCTCCCGGCTTCCTCGCTGGTGTCACCACTGGGTCCTCCCCAAAAGGCCTAGCGTTCCCACATGGAGCTAGAAGTTCCCACGTCATTAGAGATGGTGGTTGCCTGAGTCCCGCTGCTCCACGCTGGCCATCCACAGGAAAGAGTCGTCAGCCCTCTAGAGCTGAGCTGGACTCTGGCTGTCACCGTCCCGCCTCACGGACCTGCTGCACACCCTCTCGCGCGACACTGCAGGGCCACAGTCATGAAGAGGCATGGAGGAGAAAGACATTGAGCTGCTGGAGCACATCTGAAGAAGGGCAACAAAGCTGGCGAAGGGGCTGGAATGCAGACCTTGTGAGGAGTGTTTGAGGGAGCTGGGATTGTTTAGTCTGGAGAAGAGGAGGCTTGGGGGTGACATTATCACGCTCTACAACTGCCTGAAAGGAGGTTGTAGTGAGGCGGGGGTCAATCTCTTCTCCAAAATAACAACTGAAAATACTGCCTGTATGCTTAAAATCACACCCGCTCCCCTAAGCTTTATCTAACAACAAAGCCAACATTCACAGGTTCATGATAAGAAGGATAGATGTACCTACACTTTCAGTGTCGTTGAATATGCATTTTTAATATGCATTTTTATGAATTTCAGTAGGGCATAGCTCATGCTTGAAGCTTCAGGAATTTTAAGGAATTAAAACACGTTAAAGACTTAAAGCTGAGCTAGTCTTCCACTTCAAAGTAACCTCAGGCACTGAAAATATGAGAAGGATTTTTATGGAGTTTTTCTAAATAGGCACTGAATAAGCTTTACTAATCACTGTGTCCTCTCTGCTAGATGGAAATGTGTTGAATTTTTCATTGACTCTTAAGTTATTAGGCCATGAGTGTCCTTTTTCCATTCCCAAACCAGGACAGGACAGGATTGCAGGAGGACAATATATTAAAAGCTCCATCTAAAATCTCTAGCTAAAAGATTAAGGGGACAAAAACAAACAAGCAAATAAGCAGTCAACCCCCTCACACAATACATGTGTGTAAATATTACTATTAGAAGTAAAAGGTAGTGAGATGGAGGGGAGTTTGAGTGGCGTTAGCTGCAGGATGACATCACTTAGTGGCATGAACTCTAACATTTATTTCCATAGCGGGATGGGTATAGCAGGTGGATCTTGATTTCTGTTCTGAGATCCATTCTAAAACAAACACATGATACACACAATACAGCTCTGGGAACGGTTCCCCATACTTTGCCTGGCCATGTCCCACACTACAGAGGCAAAGGAACTGGGCTCCACTAAGCAGTCATGATGCCTGAGTCCTGACAGTGGCCTGACACTCATGCCACTGTTCCACCCTGGGCTCAGCCTACTGTTGAAACTCTGTGCATGTGTTCCTGCTGAAGGACTATGGTTTGCACTGTTATTTTCTACTTAAGTGCCTAGCATAACCTGCCAATAACCTTGTTAGACTCGTATCCCCAATAACTTTGAACTTCTCCACATCTAAAGCAAGCTATCTGGAATAGTATTTCCTTCCAGTTGCTATCTGGAATAGTATTTCCTTCCATTTGCCTTCTTTTTGCCTAAAAATTGTTACAAGGATGTAAAATGGTTAAAAACTGATCTGTGATTCTTTGTTTCTTTCTAATCTGTACCTAAACCATTACAAGAGGGCAGATGTTGTTCAGATCTCATTTAGCAGTGCTCTCAGGTAGGCTGCCCTCATGATAGTTATCTGTGCATCTTTGTCTTTCCAGCACACGCCAGAATCCTCTTATCACTTTGAGCTGGCCAGATATAGTCCAGGCCTCATTTTATCTGAGCTGTACTTGCAGCTAGGTTTCATCCTCTGAAAAGACTATTGACTTTTTTGTTTATGTATAAGAAATTTAAATTGAAGTTTTCAGATACATCAGCTTAAAGATAAAGGTATAAATTATAGTGGGTGATACATTCTTGTTCTAGAAGCACTTTTTTCCTCTCGCTTCTGTCTTCCTTTAGCAGGGAACATGACAAATACACAAATCTTTACCCTTAGTCAAGCTCAGCTTGTCAGTTCACTGACATTTTGATTCCCCACTTCTGCTCATGTAGTTCTATAAAAGTGGATAAGCAGCATACCATATTTTTGTATATTTAGAGAAATAAGAGCAGAATGAAAAGCGTATTTCATGTAAGTAAGGTTAGTCAGACGGGAAGGGGAGTAAAGTCTTCGGGGAAGATGTATAGACCTAGCTTCTCTTTATTTTGATATTCCTTCAAGGTTTGAAGGCACTTTAGAAGCCAACACTAAAGGACTTCATAACATTAGTTATGGACAGAATAGCTATTAGGATAAATGAGAGCTGTCTAGAGACGTCTATTCTTAGATGTTTGGAGATACTTAGGAAAGGATCATTAAGATCTCTAGTAAAATTCTCAAACGAAAATTCTTTAGCTCTCTCTCTCTCCATGTCTGTGTTACGCTTCTCTCTTTTTCTCCCTGAAACTGCTGCATATAGCACTTTGACTTTGCAAGGACTAAGCTGTAGCAGAGTCATGAATCTGTTTTGTAAGGTATACAGTTCAAACTAAGTCGGCTTGCTACTGGTTACTTTAACATATAAAGATATTTGAGTTATACTTGGCATATTGAGACTAGGAAGGGTTAGATTCAAGGTTCTGTCACAGGAGAAGGAAAAACAATACAAGAAACTGTAACTGTGAAACCTTAAAAGCTACAGAGAGTGCATGCAATAGCTGGAAGCCTATGTGATTTTGTGATTTTCGGAGTGACTTCATTTTGAATGGTTAGCATTGTTTTGCTAAGGCAGGTTAAAGTAGATAATCTATTTAATAAAGGTTTTATGGGTAACAAAATAATTAAACCAGAGTTAATATTTGATTAAGTAGAACAGGCGGGGAAGAGAGAAATGAGGACAGTCAACGACACCCATAATTAACATTCATCTATCTAACAACCATACAATTAAGATCTGTCAGGAAGGGTCAGGAAAATCTAATCATTTCCCAAAAAGTCAGGATCAGATGAAGCGGCAAATTGCAGATTCTTATTCTGGATCCAGATAAATTGATGGGTTGCATAAGCCAAGTCCTAAAATGAGTTTTCCTGTCTGTGTGAAGCTCAGTTTGGCTGCAAACAAGATTGATTCAGTGACATCCTCATTCATCTCTCTTTTCCTTTTCCTTTTCCTTTTCCTTTTCCTTTTCCTTTTCCTTTTCCTTTTCCTTTTCCTTTTCCTTTGTCCCTTTTTCTTTTTCTTTTTCTTTTTCTTTTTCTTTTTCTTTTTCTTTTTCTTTTTCTTTTTCTTTTTCTTTTTCTTTTTCTTTTTCTTTTTCTTTTNCTTTTTCTTTTTCTTTTTCTTTTTCTTTTTCTTTTTCTTTTTCTTTTTCTTTTTCTTTTTCTTTTTCTTTTTCTTTTTCTTTTTCTTTTTCTTTTCTATTTTTTTCATTTAGTTGCTTACTTTGATGTTATGCAGCAGGCTTATGCCAGGGAAAATTAGCAACTTATGTCCATCAATAATTACATCAACTTTCTTGCAAGCTGTACATTATAATCTTTCCTAGGGCCAGATTTTTGAAAAGAAAAATAATTCATGTTACTGAGATAGCACTTAGGGATATTCTAAATGATTAAATATAAAGCTGTGACCAAGAAAAAACTAGTTTGTCTGCTACGTATCCCTAGCATAGGAATGTTACCTTCTGCTTTCACAGTCCACAGAACACTTTCTGCTTTTTCTCTGCAATTACTAAAAAATGATGGAAAATATAGTTATCTCAGGCTGGATTCTGTGCAGTAGAGTTTGACATCTATAACTCTGACACTGCACTTTAGTCCAAGCAATGTTTTCTAACGGTGGTTGCAAGGGAAGGTCAGGGAAGATGTTATGCTGGGATAGTGAAGTCGTGCCAAAGGAAAAGCATAAGCAAAGGGAGAAATTCTCTCTTGCAGCACCAGGATGGCAGAACAGCTATGTGATTTATACTCAGACCTCGTGCCCCAGCTCTGGCTGAGCATGGGCTGATGTTGTGCAGCTAGGCTGGCCAGTGCCAATGTTCCCACCGGCTGCTGAACAGGAGATCTCAGCCCACCCTCTTTCAAGACACTTCCCTGCTTTGTACAGGAAAGCAGATAAAACTTATCCACATGCAGGGGATATTCAGATTGTACAGTCATAGGGGCCATAAGGCTGAATGAGAGGAAGAGTCATAACATCTAAAACAGTACGTTCAGTTGAAGAGAGTCTAAAATATGTAAGGACACACATAAGTAAGTGATGACAACTTTTAAACAAGGACAAGTTGTTGCAGAATCAGGGAACATCATTCCCCAGTGCTACCACTCCTTTTCCTCTCCAGGGAAGAAAATACTTGAGGTGCCTGACTTTAACAAAATTACCTTTGAAGAGATGCAAGACTGCTTCATTTAGCTCCTATGGTAGCTATAATCTTAATTTTTGTAATATTTGCAGTGTTTTTCTCATACTAATTTATCTTGCCCATCATGTAAAAGTTATACTCAATTATTAAAATAAAATATGACAGACAAGTTGGTATTTTGGAGGGGCTTTCTTTTTAAATCTATGAGTCATTTTATTATGCTTTAGACTGCTTCGGACTGCTTGATACTATAAACTTGAACTTCATAAGGTATATAAGCATATATAACAGCAGCCTGATTTACTACAAACCCCTCCTTTTCAGCACATGCTCTTGTTAACAGTGTAGCTATATACTTTCTTCATACCAGTTATTTACAATATCTATAAAAAGATTTCAAGAACTTCAGAATGAGCGTAATAATTTTATTTAAAATATGATAAAAACAGGTGAGGTGAAAAGATATTTTACATTTCACAGCCTTTGCAGCAGCAGTATTGACAGTTTTACTGTAATTCAGAGCTCTTATTTATATACTCTCCTGCATGTTAATCAGAAGTTAGCATACAGCAGAATAGCATATATTTGATTTCTTGCCATTACTCCTTTATTTCGTAGCCCATAAAAGCTAATGCACTATCAATTATCAGTGGATGATGTTTCATTATTTAAATGAATCATAACTTTTTTTAACATAGAATAATTAGATTATGCAATATGTTTCTCATGTCATCTTGGTCTGTTAACAGGTCTGCTGCCTATTTCAAAGGGTTCATAAAAGCTACTGGACACGAGGGAGCAGTTTTTGTGGCTTCAGAAGTACAATTTTCATTTAAACTCTTCCACACTGGCTGTCGTACTCTTATAGAAATATCATTTCCTTGTAAAAGGATCAAAATAAGCCTTGTTGATGGCTAAATGTGCCATGGAATTGCCTATGTGCAAATGCTTGTTTTGATGCAAACTGAGAGAAAATGCAAGTAAAAAAGATGGCAATGTGTAAAAGTCAGGATAAGCTCATGATATCAAATCTGAGCACTGAAATTGTCTCCTTTCTTCCCCCTTCTCATGCCTGAAAAATGGTGTCTAGGTTCTGTTAAAATTTGGCATTATATAGAGTAATATTGAAGATTTTGCTTTCTGGTTGCAACATTACATAAAAGTTATTGTTTCACAGTCATTTTGTTAGATTGTAATCTTATTTGATTTCCACTCCCAGCTAAGATAGTTTAAGATTGTTTTTCAACAATATAAACTCAACATTCAAAATATATGTATGCCAGCTATCTATACATCATAATGTACAGAGTGGGCTCTATCCATCAGTTTGATGTCAATGAAACTATTGTGTTTGAATTACTTCCAGTTCTGTGAAACTGTTGTTCACTTCTCAGTATAGAATAAATCAAATCAATTCCTTAAGATTTACTTTCTTTCCTCTAACATCACGGTTTTCAGACAAATGTTCTCAGTGTTTGTGCAATGGTAGCCATACATTTCTCTGTGTTGTTGCACTATGAACATATGGGATAATCTGGGAAATGTTTTTTTCTAAAACATTTTTCAAATGTTTTGTAAATCAACTTGCTGCATTCTGGCCTTGGACAAATGAAGAATATAGGATTAAACGGAATCAGAGGGAGACAAAGAAGGAAAGAACGACATATATTAAAATGAAAGGTGTTTGGCTCCATTGTTTATGATTTTGTCAAGCCATCTATTCCTATATAGTCACAAGCAAACTACTGCTTCTTTGGAATCTAAACTCAGCCAAAGCTGGGCAGTGGAAGAGGTGCTGTTTGATGGAATCTTACTACTCCAGCTCCTGCTGGAAGTGAAACCAGCATGCCTAAAGAAAGGGAAGCAAGAAAGAGTCCAGAACATAAAGTCTGTTAGGAATATTTAAGAAGACTGGAAGGTGCACCTTTGTGAGCTTCCTTGCAGGTGATCCTGTAGTACTGGAGCATGGCATCCGTTGGAGTAAACTCACTGTTTACCTCTCTGTAAAAGACTGGTAAATTTGAGATTTGGTCCTATGTCAAAAGAACATTTTAAGCTTCATTCCCTCTTTATCTCCTTTCTTCTACGTGCAATATACTACACTTATATGTTAGCAACTTGGCAACTGCTTTTGGGTAGGATTAACTATATTTTATCTGATTACAGTAATCAAAAGGTTTTTGTCATTGTAGCAGTAAGAAAAACCAGTTGTTTGGTCACAAAATTTTACCAGCTTTAAAGCAAAGCTTAACAGAAGAAATATGTTTCAGATGGATTTGTCATTCTTTTCTGCAAAAATATTTAAGAGGAAAAATGTGCTAATAGTAAATTAAACTGTGAGGTAAGTATATCTGTGAAAAGGAGGATCAAGTATGAAGTAATTGAACTGAATGATCCTAAAAAGAGACAAAGTTAGTCAGATCCATCATGAAATATCTTTATCAGACTTTGCCAACAAATGGCTACATTAATATATATTTTTGTACCAAAATAATTTGATAAGTGTTGTGCATTATGATATTATACATTTTTCTTAAAATGGCTTCACTATGGTCCTTATTAATAAATTTCCTTCAATCTTTTCTGCTTGGGGGAGAGGATCAGTTTGTAATGATTAGAGACACTGGTACTTTGATTGAGGTACATGCTTTACACACCAGTATGGTTCCTTGAATAGACCACAGAGGAGTGAATATGGTGATGATGTGCTACCATTCTTGGGGATATAATAACAGACCTTTCAGAGTGTTTTGTTCCAGCAGTGTGATTTCAGACTTTAATGGCCATTCATGTCACAGAATGCCCACATTCAATTTGACTTGATAACTTGATCATTTCAGCTGGGGATTCTAAAGCAGCTAAAGTACACCCAGATATTTGCTCCGATGTGTGTCACTGGCTAACACTACTAGGGTGAAATGGGGAGGAAGGACAAGGACAAGTCATAGAACTAATGAGATAGCTAAGGATTTTATGGCTTTTGATTACAATATGCTTGGGTTTTTTTGTTGTTGTTGTTGTGTTTTTTTTTTTTTTTTTTTTTTTTAATCTTAACTGGATTTCTAGATCAATATATAGCACATCTGCAAGAGAAGGTATAAAAGTGTACAGCTCTGGTCCCTTCTCATCCTCCCTATTTTTATAATCAGACCTAGAAATAGAAAGACATTGCAAAATTATAGGTATGTCCTGTACATAGTTATGGGTAGAACAGACTACTCTTTTCATAGATGGAGCTGCCAAATCCTCACTCAGAACACTAGTTCACAAGTAGTCAAGGTAAATGTAGCTGTAGCAGGTGAAGACCATGTGGAAAATGAGCCCACAGCTGCAGCTAGTACGACCCTGAAGGGAATATAACCAAGTGGAAGGAGCCCTGAGCAAGCAGATTGAAGGCTGAGCTAGAGGATTAGGCACATGGATTAGCAGCTCAGCCCTGGAAGGAGCCATGGAACATTGCATAAATGCAAGATTGGTGAAGTGTGCAAATATGGACTGGATGGAATTAGAAGAAACAGGACCTCATGAAGAGCAAGCTCATGAGCCCTTGCTCCTCAATTGTTGCACCAATTGTACCACAACAAATGGTGCCTGAACAGGGACCCCTGAGAGTCCAGGGACTGAATGGATTATTGGGACAGATTGTACAGTGGGGCAAGTTTGGCAGGATGGATGGGGGGAAATGTCTTTTAGCAGCTGCACGAAGAAGCCCTGGCCAAAGGGGGGAATATGCTTTTGGGAGCCAGGCTGCTGAGAACCGTGGGGGAGACCATGATAAAGGAACAGGCCATTTGCAAGAGACTCTTAAAGGGGGCATATAAAATCATAACGTGGGGGTTGTGTTATGGGACTTGGCTGTCAATGTTCTTCACAACCCAAGGAGGTGCCCCAGCTCCAACCAGTGAGCTGATAAGACATGGGGGTCATGCAGTTGATTGGTAAAAACAAAAAGGGGGAAATGTAGCTGTAGCAGGTGAAGGTCATGTGGAAAATGAGCCTGCAGCTAGTATGACCCTGAAGGGAATATAACCAAGTGGAAGGAGCCCTGAGCAAGCAGATTGAAGGCTGAGCTGAAGAAGCAGACACATGGACTAGCAGCTCAGCCACAGAAGGAGCCATGGAACATCCCATAAATGCAAGTAGACTGGTGAGGTGTGTGAATATGGACTGGATGGAATTAGAAGAAACAGGGCCCCATGAAGAGTAAGTTCACTAGCCCTTCCTCCTCAATTGCTGCACCAATTGTACCACAACAGGTAAATGACAGGAAGAACATACTATCAGCTGCTTTCTCATATTGATTATTCAAACTGAGGTGGCTAATTCTATTTTATTATTAAATTTTCCTTGCAGATAAAACAAATATTGTTAGAATCACTATCCTCCACTGTTTTCTTTTTTGGTAGCAAAGACAGGTCTGTAGTCACTGTTAATCACATCAGTTTCACCCACTGATGAAAAGAGATTCAGAAATAAAATCCATTCTTTAACCTATAAGCCCAAAGCAAGAAGGATTTAGGAAGATTGTGCTGCTTTCCCTGGGGGTGGAGGGGGAACAGTTAGCAGATTCCTGTTACTTATATAGCATGAAATTTCAGCAGGCCTTTGCTCTTTGAGCACTGTCATTTCTCTTTTCACACCTCCAGGAGAAATGGTATTCAGCTAAATATTAATAATATCTTTGAGATCTTAACTCTGTGACTAAGTAAGGTGCTAGTTCTACTCTTCCTGGTTTCAGACAGATATAATGTGAGAAAAATGATGTTCCTCTTTGTGAAAGAGGGTAAAATACTTGCACATATGGCTGGACACAATTAAGTTAATTAGCATGTCAAAAGCAGTACTGTTTGTGAAGCTTTCCTCATTCCAGCTCAAAACTAAATTGTTTACCTTAACACCTTTTATTTGCTGAATTATCAGGTGGATAACAACGTCTCTAACTTCACACAGGAAAAGAAAGTGTTGCAGAATTGATCACACAGAAAAATGTGGTCTTGAAAGCACAACTGTCAGCTAAATACTGTATCACTTCCTAGCTAATACCCTTGAATCTGTGTCCTAATTTAGTATGAATTCCAGTATGACTGTGCCATTCTGGGCAAAGTCTTACATTATGACCTAAATGACATGCACTTTGTTCTAGATTCAGATCCAAGCCCCCCTAGTGTATGCACTGAATTAAGCACTGTACTTAACGAGACTTCCGTGTAAATGAAAGACATGGAAATGCTGTTTTCCCTTGAGTAAATGTCTATTGTGTAACACCAAACCTGCAAGAGGAAAACAAACAATTGCAAGAGTCCAAAAAATGGCCAAAGCCTTCAACAACATAAACTTTTTTTTGGAAAAGGAGAATGTAATTATTCTAAAAGTAGAATCTCCTGTGTCTAGTCTGTATCCCCAGTAAAAATGCAAGAGCTGGCAGATCATTGGATTGGGTAAAATTGTATGGTTCTACTGAATTAAATGAAGGGATACTGACTTACTTTAGATAAAAATGAAGACTTTAACCCACCTTTCTAACTCAATACTTGTAAGTGGAATTCTTAAATGAGATTATTAGGGTTATTCTTTCATTTCACACATGGTAAAGTGATTTCCTGCACTGAAATACAAGAGGAAAATCATAAATTGTAAAAAATTTAATGATGTATGATTCAAATGCCATAGGAGTCAGTTCAGGCTAAGATATCTCAGTATATGCAGGATCCCAGGCCTGGAAAGTAATGAATTCATTAAAAAAAAAAAGCAACATATTTTATGAAATATTTCAATTATATATGTATATGTTTGTCATAATATGCATGTATTCTTTTTTTAACATCTTAATGAAGCACTGATGTGATGAGCTAGATTTTATTTCCTAGTATGTGCTGATCTTAGAAGAGCTTTTAGAAGAAACTCTTGTAACAGAAGAGACTCTGACTGTATCTTACTACATTTCTCATGAAAAAATTCTTACAATTTATCCCAGAGACAACACAGTCAATGGATTGAAATATGACAAAAAGGCCGTAACAAAGGGTAATGAAAATTAATGTGAAATAAGCAGATGGGAAGTATCTCATGCTGAATCCAGGGGCCAGAGTTTTGACCTCCATTTAATATCTTCATTGAAGAAATGGAAGAGCAATTGTAATGTTAATAAAACAGGCAGATAATATTAAATGAGAGTATCTGAGATAACTAGTCAAGATCAAGATGCACAAAATGTTCTTGGATAAGTGAGAATGAGGAGGCTAAATGATCCTGATGTACAGGTTAACCTTTGCTGGCTACTTATTCTAATATTATATTCCATTTATAGCTTTTTTGCTACCTGCTCTCTTACCAGTTCATTCCCTTGTACTGCATTCAGATTTTTCTGTATAGAGATTTATTTGATGTGTTCGTTGACTAGCTCCTGCAAGGATTCTACAGTTGTTTTTCTTTCAGTTTGTTTAGAGACATTTCCTGATTTTTAGTTTTTTTTATTTGTTTTGGTAAAATTGGACCTAATTTATGGCATCTAAATAATCTCATAAACTGTTAATGTTCATGTGGATAATATCAGCCACTCTCAGTTTACTCACTATTTCCTGTGGGCAATAAACATGCATTACATTCATTGAACAACCAGATGTAAATAAAGGACAAAAGGGATTGTTTCTCTGAATTACAAGGAATGATAAATTATTTTTCTAATCCTAATCCCTTTAAATCTATTTGTGTTCTTTCTTCACAAACAAAAGTTGAGATTTAGCGTAATAAGGAAATGGCCATTCAGTATTTTCCAGCTTTCAGTTTTTAAATTCTGTCCTTGTGTTGCTTCAAGATTCTGATATTAACTTTGTACTAAAGCAGGTGTTTAAAATAATCCAAAAGAATTCTCGCTTCCTAAAGTTCCTATTTCTTTTCTTTTTCAAATAAAAACATTCAATTTCATCATTATTGAAGCAGTAAAATATATTTATAATCTAAATGAATTTAAGAAACTACCAATGCTATTTCCTTGTTGTTGTGCTTTATGGCATAAATGCTTTATGGCATAAATGGCAATTTGAACCTTGCATGGTGTCCGAAATAGATCACCTTACACATTTTCACCATTAGGCTTGTTTCTGCTGGGCTGTCACTCATCAATATTTTTGATAAGATGCTTAAGATAATAACTTCAATACTACTTTCTTCTTCCTTTTAATTCTCTTTACTCCCTAATAAGAAGATCGTTAACATTTATATGCTTATTGAATCTCTTGATGTTGGATCAGTCTGATGCTTGGGTGGAAAATTGATTTGCTACAAATAAGCAGAGTAATACATCATTTAGGTCCCCTTTATTTAATGCCTGCAAGCATTTTTATTCTTTTTCATCTTTAACCCCAGTTCTTGATTTT
>VZSV01000031.1:2943727-3026409 GCA_013398735.1 Nothocercus julius
AAAGACAATGTGAGGATTTGTAAAAATTATTTGCTGAAATTATCAAAGCGTGAAAGTAATACCCACAATTACAAGAATTACTCACTTAAAATTGAATAACATACTTTCAATCCTTTTCTTGATTTCACAGAAAACAGGATTTTTGAGTGATAAGAAGCCATAATTAAATACGACTAAAGTGAATAAATAGAAATCAACACATTATCTACATATCCATGCTTTGAAATTCCCATATTTAAATAGTCAGTGTTTAATTATACCTTTCTTATTTGTTCATATGTTCATATGTTCATATGTTCAATATGTTCTCAGACTTCTCTGAATAACACTTTTTTATAGCTGTATGGTGAAATCGAATTTCTATGAAGTTCTGTGCCTCAGGGAGAAAGAGGAGCACCCATCATCTCCATTCAGTCTTTTTCCTTCTGTAAAAGAAATGGCTTGTTTCATGAGTGTGAGAAATAAAATACTACTATTTTTCTGACGTGACTTTTAGACTCTGAAAGTCTCTCTTACTCACCTTGTTAACTCTCACTAGGACTTATTCTTGACTATGTAGCTATTGTTGTACATTTAAGATTCTGCTAAGAAAGCCTATTTTTTGTTCTTTCAAAGTAGAGAATGTTTCTTGACGTCTGTAGATTATGTTCATCACTTTCAAAGAGGCCTTTCATGCTGTTTTCAAGCATTTATTATTGATTTTTTCCTTTTTTGATAGTCTATGTTACTCTCTGTGGCCATCTAAAAGTTCCTACACACCGCTCTACTGCTTTTTATTTGTTAAACATGGACAGGAAAAACAGCATGACATCTCAAGGTATACATTATGTATGCTGCTGTTAAAGTATGTTTTAACTGTCCTTTTAACCAAACTTTGTGTCAAAAAAAATCAGTACAAATCCTTGTTACATATTTATGTTAAAACAGCCTAAAATATTTATAGGCTAAGTGCTGATCGTGACAAAAGAACATATCATATGATATCAAATCAAAATACCTAAGACAAGTTGGTATCTGCTCTGGTAAACGATTACTCGTTTGCATCTGTTTGGATACTTATGACCCAAGTAACCCTGAAAACTCTTGTTTTGTTCTGGAAAGTTAAGCTTCAGTTTTCTGGGTGGCTTGAATCTAAACTGACCTAAACTGAGCTAGGCAGATTTCACAGTAATTTCAAATGTTTTCTCCAGCAGGCAGGTAAGGAGCAGAAAATAAGAGTCCAGCTTGATAGTTATCTGTGTTTTATGCTCAATATGATAAGGGTAAAATGATTAGCTCCAGTGCATTCCCTTGCTCTCTTTCATTGTGTGTTTCATTACACAATAAATATAAAACTAAAAGAGAAAAAAAATTATCTAAACAGACTAATGCAGAGCTCAATGTCATTCTGCTGCGTACTACTTTCTGTCTTGCTGCTGCTATTTCCTCAGACCAAGTACTAATTAGATCTTGGGAAAAAAAAAAAAAAAAAGTGATTAATTAACACAATCACTTACTTTTATTTCCTTTAATGCAGAAACTTCCTTTTTACTCTGCATTTGTCCAGTATCTAGTGTAAAGGGGAACAGATCTCTAGTGTGTTGTCATAACAAAGAGGATGATCCTTTTCAACTATTCTCCAGTTCTGAGTTGCTGTAAATTCATCAGTTTCATTAGGATGATACATACATAAATTGGTTTAATGCAATGATGAATCACATACACTGACCTTATCTTTATCAGAAACTGATCAGAATCTTTAACAGAACTGCTGATAATACAGTTAATTCCTGGGTATACGACCAAAAGATCCTCTGTTTACTAGCCTTCCTGTTCACTCTTAGACCTCAGCTGATTTCCTGTGCAAACTTAGTGTTGACTGGAGTTGATAAAAAGCACATTAAGCTTAACTGAAGAAAATCATATGAATATAAATAGGCTCTATCTGATGTTAAATAATATTTTTTTCCATGTTGTTGCATTTAATGTTGAATAACTAACTACTGACATAGTAATATATCATATTTTGGAGAAACATACATTCAGATTGTCTGCAGGAAACAGCAGGAGTCATTGCTTTTCACACTGGCAAAGCACACAGAGAACTCCTGCAGACACGGCGAAACAGGCTGTCTTTCTTCTGGAGATAGAAAAGGAATTGCTCACCAGGTGAGGAGTAGAGATGGCTGCTTTTCCTGCTGAAGTCCTACAGGTCAATATTTTGGAGATGGTGAGGAGTAACCTGCCTTTGTGCAATGAGCTCTCTGTGTGGGAACAGAGAAGGGAACACCAGCTGCTGAACTGAGCATGGCCAGTTTGCCCTGTACAAAACAGCAGTTCCATCCCATCAGGAACCCAGTGGCCTCTAAGTGCTTCTGCTTTCCAAGGCTTCTACCTTTCCCAGCTTGCTCTTAGATGCAATAGCTACAAACCCTGTGTAAGAAGCATCACACACCTACATTTTGTCAGATGAATCCACTCGATGTATCTTCACCTACCTACTTCAAATACTGTGTGACTGAAGATGATTGCTATTATATGAAGACATAATTTCATTTGTAAAGATTTGGCAATCTTACACAACCAGCAAACAAATGATATGTTTGTATTATACAAAGCACCTGCAGAATCTTTACTGTTGTCAAGTAATCAGGATGAAGGTTTCTCTTACTTAAATGAGTGGCTTCACAGTGGCCACAGTGGCTTCACAGTGGCTTCTCTTATTTAAATAAATCACATTATCAGAGTCAAAAATTTTATATGTATGTTTTCCAAGAACAGTTCTGTAGGGCTGCTGCTCAGACTACTCCATGATGAGCTTAGTTCTCAAATTTATTGTTTTCAGTGTTCTGGAATTTGCTTGGGGAGGATTGAAGAACAGAATGATTTTAAACATCTTATGAAGTATTTGAATAGGTATTACAATTTGCCCACCCCTGTAGTTTTTGCACTGAACTCTACTTTTTTACTGTATGCTTTGGATTTCAACTTTAATGACAATTTGGCCTTATCAGTATTCTCTGACTGGATGCAAATAAAGCTATACATATTTATACCTGTAGATATACACAAAAACTTATATGTGCAAAGTTAACACTTTTCTAAAATTCAACATGAAACCTTGAAATGGGAAATAATCCTTCTTGAATAGATGTAATATATGAATAAAATGGCCTAGATGCTTGTATTTCAGAATAAGTTGAATTTTCCTTAAAATTTGAAGAAATATATATATATATATATAAAAAAAGAAAATCTGGATGTAATCACTGAGCTGTAGTCCTAACTGTCAAAAGTTTGCTTTGATTTTCTCCTAACCTTCTCAAGAGGAATCTTTCACCCTATTCTTCAGACTACTTCCTTTTTCTTTTCAAACGGCTTCACATTGGGTGAGTTTCTGCCCACATGAAATGGATAAAGCGGAATCTTTGAGTTTTATGTATAAAATGATACAAGACTGCTATCCACAGATATCCTGCATATATGATTCATGCAGATAACTTCTCTATTAAGCAGAAATTTTAACAGTGAGTGTTTCAATTTTCATTAAACATGTAAGACAGACTGAAGAATTGTCTTGATAATTGCTCTTAAAAAATGATTTTTTAATGTTGCAGAGTTCATGGGGTGAACATACCCTTCATTTCATATCAACAGAGCAGAGTGTAATGAACCATTGTGAACATTATATATCTGAGCATGACAAAATGTCTTTAATCTGCAGTTCCAAATGTTATTCCATTCACTTAGTTTAATTCTTCTCATACATTTACAACCCCTTAAATGTTTAATTGACAGAATCAGTTCTGTATTCTCTTTGCAGAGACTGAGCAGATCAGCTGTTTTGCTGAAGTCCACCACCTTTATTCTCTTATACACGTTTTAAGCAGTGAATTATCCAGCTGTTAGACACAAATATTTCAGCAGTGCTAAAGTCATGTATATGGACTACAGAGATCTATTTGGAAAAGGTATTTAAGGAAGGGGCCCCCAAAAGAGCTGGTTAGTATTCAAAGATCACTTCCTCCAAGCTCAAGGTTGATGCATCCCTATGAGTAAGAAGTCAGGCAGGGGGGCAGCAGGCCTGCATGGATGAGCAAGGAGCTCCTGGCAAAACTCACACAGAAGAAGGCAGTATACAGAAAGTGGAAAAAAGGACAGGCCCTTGGGAAGAATATAGAAATGTTTTCAGGGAATGCAGGGATGTGACAAGGAAGGCAAAGGCACATTTGGAATTAAATCTGGCAGGGGATGTTAAAGATAACAAGAAGAGCTTCTTCAAATATATTAGCTGCAAAAGGAAGATTAGGGAAAACGTGGATCTGCTTGTGAACGGGGTGGGTGCCCTGGTTATGAAAGACACAGAAAAAGCAGAGTTGCTGAATGCCTGATTTGCTTCGGTGTTTACCAAAGGCAGCCCTCTGGAATCTCAGACCTTAGAAACAAGAGAAAGTGCCTAGAGGGAGGAAGACCCGCCCCGGGGTGAGGAAGACTGTGTCACAGAGCACTTGACATCCACAAATCGATGGGCCCTGATGGGATGCACCCCAGAGTGCTGCAGGAGCTGGCAGATGTCATAGCTAAGCCACTCTCCATCATCTTTGAAAGGTCCTGGAGAACAGGGGAGGTGCCGGAGAACTGGAAGAAAGCCAATGTCACGCCAGTCTTCAAAAAAGGCAAGAGGGAGGACCCAGGCAGCTACAGGCCAGTGAGCCTCACCTCCATCCCCGGAATAGGAATGGAACAGCTCATCCTGACAGTTGTCTCTAAGCGTGTGGAGGACAAGAAGGTACTCAGGAGTAGTCAGCATGGATTAACCAAGGGGAAATCATGTTTAAATAACTTGATAGCCTTCTATGATGGAATGACTGGCTGGATGGATGAGGAGAGAGTGGTGGATGCCATCTACCTTGACTTCAGCAAGGCTTTTGACATCTTCCCTCACAGCATCCTCTTGGGCAAGATCCAGAAGTGTGGATTAGATGAGTGGATGGTGAGGTGGATTGAGAACTGGCTGGATGGCAGGGCCCAGAGGGTTGTGATCAGCAGTGCAGAGACTAGTTGGAGGCCTGTATTTAGCAATGTCCCCCAGGGGTCAGTCCTCGGCCCAGTCCTGTTCAATTTATTCATCAATGACCTGGATGAAGGGACAGAGTGCCCCCTCAGCAAGTTTGCTGATGATACGAAACTGGGAGGAGCAGCTGATACCCCAGGAGGCTGCGCTGCCATTCAGAGGGACTTGGACAGACTGGACAACGGGGAGGTGAGAAACCTCATGAAGTTCCACGAGGGCAAGTGCAAGGTCCTGCATCTGGGGAGGAATAACCCCATGCAGCAGTACAGGCTGGGGACTGACCTGCTGGAAAACAGCTCTGCAGAGAAGGACCTGGGCGTCATGGTGGACGACAAGTTGACCATGAGGCAGCAGTATGCCCTCGTGGCCAGGAAGGCCAATGGGATCCTGGGATGCATCAGGAGTGTTGCCAGCAGGTCAAGGGAGGTGATTCTGCCTCTGCACTCAGCCCTGGGGAGGCCACATCTGGAGTATTGTGTCCAGTTCTGGGCTCCCCAGTACAAGAGGGATGTGGAGCTGCTGGAGAGAGTCCAGCTCAGGGCTACAAGGATGATCCTGGGCCTGGAATATCTGCCCTCTGAGGAAAGGCTGAGAGAGCTGGGCCTGATCAGCCTGAAGAAAAGGTTGAGAGGGGATCTGATCAGTGTATATAATTACTTTCAGGGAGTGAGGAAGATAGGGCCAGACTCTTTACAGCAGTGGCCAGCGATAGGACAAGAGAAAAGTACCTCACGGGAGGCAGTGAGGAGGATGGGGCGGCCTCTTCTCAGTGGTGGCCACTGATAGGACTAGAGGAAACAGCCACAAACTGAAGCACCAAAAGTTCCACAGGAATTTAAGGAAAAATTTCTTGACAGGGATGGTGACAGAGCCCTGGAACAGGCTGCCCAGAGAGGTTGTTGAGTCTCCTTCTCTGGAGATATTCAAAACATACTCGGACGCAGTCCTGAGCCACATGCTCTAGGTGACCCTGCATGTGCAGGGACGTTAGACTAGATGATCTCTAAAGGTCCCTTCCAACCTTAAGCATTCTATGATTCTATGATTTATGGGAAAGAAATTTGTCACCAACTTAATGTTAGACTATGTGTGAATCTTGTCAAATGTTTTACTCAGTGGATTGATCAATCTCATGCATATTGAGTAGAGCCAACAAGGCTCGTCTGATTATGGGAAACTGTAGAGTTTTCTCACAAAGCTTCAGCTTAGCAGGATGAATGCAGCTGATTCTGTGACCTTTATTGTTGGTTTCTGCAGTGATTAAATTCTCTGAAAAATCTGTAAATTGTGTGAAAGTAAAATGGAAAGTTTTACCTTTTCAACACTTCAGTTTAGAAATGGTGAGCTGAGAAAGCAATCAAAGGAAGTTCCAGGTCATTAATTCCTTCCTATAAGTTACTTTAACAGTAACCTCTAAATATTATCAAATATGGCAGCATTATTTCCAAGAAGAGAGACAACTTTTTGTCACTAGTACCCAATATCATCTACGAAGTATGTAGTTCTATGAATGATCTCCATTCAGAGCGAGTTCAAAGTCTGAGTCAGAGCTGCTGCTTTTAATGATTTCTTTTGAATTAATTCCATTCTATCAGTAGCTTTTCTAACTGCTCTAAGGAAGCATTTGTTTCTAATCTACCTATTTCCAGGCTCACAATCTCCTATTTCATTCGACTGAAATGTATGCAGTCACTTGTCTGTCCTTGCTTCCCATTCTGTGCATGTCATCCTGATTCTCATTACCAGCTCTGTGTAATTACTATCCCAAGAGGTTTGTGCTGTTATTGTACTGTCTCCTATCCTTGTGCAAAGCCTCTACACAACTATAATTGAGTGTTACAAGGGTTTCTTAAACCATGTCATGATTGATTATGATACCTTTTGGTCTGGACTGCTCTTGCAGATGAACACAAAACCTGCTGTAAACCAGATTTACGAGAAGTTTATCATAATTGCTATGAAGCAAAAGAACAGAAAGACATTGGGTATCATAATAACCATTGTCATGTTTAAAGCTGTGCAGTCAGGCTTTTTAAGTGACTTCACAATCTTAGAAAGCTTTAACAGTCTGTGCTACTATCTTATTAAATTCTTATTGCTTTGTTTGCAAAAGACTGGTTGACTTCAATCAGGTCAAGAAAAGGGGTCATATTCTTTCGGACTCACTGAGTTATTAATTTTATAAAAATCTGACAGGTCAGAATAAAAATTCTTCATCTTTTTTTACATTACTTATTCAATTTGCTTAGACATGAATTTTCAAATTTTTATAATTTCAATTTACAGGTCTTCTCATTATCTAACCTTTGAATACTGATGTATATAAAGTCTTGTCAAGTACACAATACAAGTCTTCCTACTTATTTTTATGCACTTGGCAGTATATAAAATGTACATTTAAATAGATCCATCATAATTTATTTTTTTTCCCTATTTCCTTCAAAATTCTGGGACAATGTCCATTCAGTTTTATGAAAAAATCAGAATTAAGTAGACCAACCAATTTCCGTGCTCTGTCTTCAGAACAGCAGGACAGAGTCCAGCTGCACAGCTAGGTAATTCTGCTGAAAGTGTTATATTCTTAAATTTAAAATAAGAGTTGGTTGTATGAGCATTCTCCAACTGATTTTGTTAAAAATGTGTTATGGCAAAAAAAAAAAAAAAAAAAAAAAGATGTCTCTGATAGCCCAATCCATGTTAATTAACATTGTCTAGTGGATGTTTAACATGAGTGGACCAGTTGTTCTTAAAATGGGTTGTGGGTGGCAAGCAAGTGACAAACCTTCAAGACTGATATGGCTGGATCTAGCAAATGATTTCCAACACACAACTGTATTCTATTCTGTTGCATAGCCTTTCTGTGCCTATTATTCACACAAAACAGCAGCTCAACCTTCCTAGCTACATGTCCTCTACTCCCATAATATTAATAGGTAATTCAGGAAGACTGAATGCAATAGGGTAAGAGTTTGCATGTGTAAATTGGCTTTCCTGGAATATGCCTGCATATCCATATATACTTATGTACATAGAAATACAAAACAATTACTGCAAATAAATCTTTAAACTCAAAAATCTTATTACATATTTTCCTTCCTCTTGACAGATATTCTATATTATGACTTTTTTTTGTGAAATATTTTCACTATCAATGAATAGTTTTCATGTAAATCTATGGCTTCAAAGAAGGGGATTAGGCATTATATATGTATATATTGTGTAAAGATGTGTAAAGATGTAAAAAGAGGTTTCACAGCCTCAGAATATCTAATTTGATAAAATTATGTTACTGATGACATGATAAAATTGTTTACATTTTACGACCAGTGACAATGCTATTTTCACACATGTCATTATTCATTTCAACATTCTCTGTTACTAATGCTTTTTGAACATAACAAAAAAGAATTAGTCAACGTTAATCCTCCATAACCTGAATGAAATATGCAAAAGCTGAGAAAATACCACTATAAACACTTCTCTCTCATTGTTATTGTTGTTTTCTACATTGGAACTCTTAACTTGTGTCATTACTTGCTAAGTGAATATTTTTATTAGCTATAATTCTTTCATTAATGGCTTTGGGTTATCAAATTCACCAGTTACACTCCATTTAATCACTTGCAGGCACTATTTATTACTTCCTACCTGCCTGTCATAAATTCAACCCTTAAATATTACTAATTTCATTAGTATATATGGACCATGACATGCTCATAACTTATGAACAGAATTCACCTATCAAAGAGATAAAAGGTGATATTATGAGACAGTGATTAATTTTAACCAACCTAAAACTAAGTGCATTTAGGAAAAAAAGTACTTCTTAATTTACTGTTTTAGAAAAAAACTGGAAACTATTGCCATGGATAACCCAATCAGTTAGACCATCTACCTCAACTTCCTTTACAGACATTAAGTTATTGACATGACACAACCTTAGCTCTTTTTTATAAATAGTACAGTGGAAGGGGATAAGGAAGTATATTTACTCTGTAATAAAGCATTTTTCTTCTGAGCACCTGTGATTCACTCTACTGTGTACAGGGACTTTTGATTATTTTTCTGTGATAGCATGTCGTGAGAAAAATGTAGAGAAAATGTTTTCTTATTAAAAGGAATGAAGGAGAATTTGCAGAACTAGACACCACATTGGTAGAAGACAGTCTGGGTGAATTCTTTGAAAAACACTATTTTCCCTTGATAAAACAGTGTAGTCAAGGCATTTGTGATTGAATGAAGATGGGTAAGGCTGGGCTTGGATTTCTGGTGGATGCCCACAGCCACATGGAGAGAGATTATTCAGTGTTCAAAGATGATAGATAGACAAAGGGACTATTTATGAACCTTTTTCCCTTATAAATAGCAAGACAATTAGGTCTACTACCACCACACTTATGGGAGCAGATATATTAAGAATATAAACCAAGGATGAATCGATTTACAACTTTCACTCCCATTAATGATCTTGCAAATGGTGTATTAATATACCCCATATCTAAGGGTATTTAGAGACAATAAGTTGAGAAACACTTAAGCTGGAGATCAGTAGGGACCTGCGCATACTCTTTTATTGCAAAATATCTATCATTGGCTAAAAAAATGCAGTTTTGTAATGGATAATTCAGGGATGTTTTAGAAGGATCTCCAATATTGAAAAGGAAGTATCAGTGTCATTGTTCTTTGTGCAAGGTATTCCAAGACTGCATTTGGAGTATTATGTATTATTTTGGTCATTCACAGTCATTCACTCAAACAGGAACTTGTTTTTTGAGTGGTAAGGGCAGTAAAAATCCTTTCAGGGCATAGAAGATATTGATATATAGAAAAGTGAATGCGGAAAAGATATATGAATGTTTGAAAGAATATATATAATTTCAGCACATGCCTCAAGTAAGTAGAGGATTATATTTATATTGAGAAATGTATATTGTATTTAAATATAAATTAAATAAATATCAGAATAGTAAAAGGGAATAAGATGATCATACATAAATTTAATCAAAGATAGTAGAAAAAGCAGAATGGAACCTGGCCAGTGTTTCAGATGGAGAAAAGAATCTTTTTACTTTTAAAATGGGGCACCAGCCATTTATAAAAGAAATAATACAGTATAGCGTTAGAAGTAAGAAAAAGAGCCAAACTCAGTGATCCAGGAGGGCTTTTAGATTTATGATCCCTGACATTAGATACTGTTTCAAGAAGATGTAGGCTGGTGATTGTTCCATGTCATGATGACTTTTTCTTAGTTCTTGTGTATTTACACTTCAGTGAAGCAGAGCAGAAGAACTTTAAGATGAAAGCAGAGACTGACATGCTATACAGGACTGAATGCATACCAAAAGTGAAGTGAGATGTTATTAGAATACAGACTGCTTTTTGAATTTCATTCTACATGGCACACATTTCAATTAAGAATTAGTCAGGGAAAATAAATCAATTCTTTGCCTTTTTTTTGTTTTAAGTTTTCACCCTTTAAACAATCTACCAATCCAATTTGGCTTCCCTCTTACTGTTGACCATCAGGTTTTACAGCCTGTCAGCCAAGTAATCTTGTCATTTCATCTGTGCTTCAGTTACCACAACACTGATGTCATCAAGCTCTAACTTTTCAATATTAAATACTGTACCTGGTTGCTAACCATCTAGTTTCTGGAAAACGTGGACTGAAGTCATGATAGTGCTCATTATACTGACAATATATGGTCCCGATCTTGTAGGAACTAAGCTAAGGATGACAAGAGTGTGATAAGTAGCAGTTCTTTTTTGCAGACTCAACCTTTGTTCTTCTTTGTATACAGTACTGTGATTAATGCTAGTCATGTTACTATATTTGTAATCAGTTTAATTCAAGAAAGATAATATAGTCAGAAATGAGATCATTCAGCCCCAACCTTGAAACAAGAAGACAGCTTTGACATCCATTTTAGAAAGCTAACATTTTACGGAAATAAAGTATAATCACACTAGAATAAGATAACTCTTATAGTCTTCATTTTAACTTTTCTCATCTTTAACAAGCAAACTCTTCCTGTTGGTAGACAAGAAAAAGTAAAACTTAATCCTCATTGTCTTGAACAGCAAAATCTTTCCTCTAGCCTTGCTTCCCAGTTCAGAATTTTCAATAGCTTCCAGAGTTGAACAAATTCCTCACTGCCTCCACTCGGTCTATTTCTTTTTCTTTCATTATTCTTTCCTATATGTAGCAAGTTCATGGTATGTCTGTCTAGCTTGTATTGCAGTATAGATGTCACAATCTGTGTCTTTTAATATATTGTGTTCTTCATTCTTTAACTTTATTTGTTGCAGCAGCAGGTCTTTATCACTTGTCTGTGATTGACAACAGGAAATTTAATTCCTGTTTAAAGAGAGAAATTTTTATAGCTATTACAGGCAAACTAGAGAAACAATGTTCTTGAAATATTTTGATTTAATTGAAGGTTTAATGTGATCAAAAATATTATATGTAGATCTAGATTTTATTCACGGTACTTCTCTTTTTGTGACATGTAAACAAATCACACCAATTGTGCAATGCTCAGAATGAGATCACACTAGCTTCTGTCTAAATAAAATTCTGAAAATTCATCAGTTCAACGATTTAGAATAAGTCTAATAACAATCTTTCTAGCCCTTGTCATTAACAAAATATTATAATGATTGTGTCAAGATGAAAAATTTCCATTTTCTTTAGACAGATATTGTTCTCAATTTAAACTGCTACAGCCTTTCTTACTGGTTAGACATCTAGTAGGTCCATGCACTGTGCAGCGATTTAGAGCATTATTTAAGATATTTATTTCTAAACTATTTGTTTCACAACTTTCTTTTCCCCACTAAATTCTTTTCAAAAAAAAAAAAAAAAAAAGTTATCTGTTGCTTTCTGGAATGATTCCGCAAACATTTCTTGATTATTTTCACAGAAACAAGAACTATTGCATGTGTTCACAGTGTTCCTGTGAAATGACAGACTAACTCAACATATTCCATATCCAGAAATGCTGATGTATGTTAATTTACCTGCTTTATATTGGAGCTGTTTAAAGGTAGATGATGTTGACACTATTGTGGTCCAGAAGGTAGTCTTAGGGGAGGATGGACACCCCCTGTACATTCTGATATATGTAGCACATTACTCTGAGTCAAACATGGTTTCATCCATATAGTTTCCATTTTGTTGGTAATTCACTTTAAGTATTAATAACCTCTACAATTTTAAAGTGTAAATTTTCTATTATTTGCTCTCTTCTTCCTCACAAAAATTTTGGACTACCTTTATGCAAGATTCCATCTACTTGCATTATAATCCCCATATAACTAACTCGTTTGCAAGTTAGTTTTTACCGCTTTTACCTTTTTATCTAGGCTTTTAAGTCTTCTTACAGCAGTTTAAAACTGTAGATGGTTATGTAACACAGCGACAATGATTTTATGAAAAACTAGTGCTAAACTTAATCAAAGTTTATGAGTCTTATTAAGTTTCCCCAGCAAGCAGTTAACATTAGAGCTGCCAAATCCAAGCCATATAGATGCCATTCTGTTAACTCACTGAAAGGCATACCTAGCACCAATTTCCTTCACACTGAATTTACCTGTAAGGAATTCCCCACATAATGATGCTATCTAGATATAATATTTTGAAAATTCTTTTCAGTGTCTTGTTCATGGATGTGCCATACTGGTCAGAAAAGGATACTGCCACATACCACCTGAGAGAAGGGAGGCTGACTCAGATTCGCAAATCCCCGCAGTGTGGATTAAAGTGAAACGACACTCAAGGCCCATGCATAAACATCAACTTTAACAGAATAGATGCTCTGCAGACGCTGATCCTCTAGCAGCTATATCTGTCTAAGCTATGTGACTGTATGAGAAAACAAGGTTGTATTACCTTACTTAACAACTTGAAAGGAAAGGAGGGAAACAGAGACAGAGAAACACAGAGATCACCAATCATGGCTCCAGCACTGGACTGGCCAACAGGGGTACTTAGTGTATAAGATATACAATAAATACAGGTGTATCTCCTGGCCCTAGCTCCCAGTCTTTAGGAACTGTCTTTTGCTGTGCTCTCAGCAGTGGTTGAGAGAGCCATCAATCAAGGGAGGTGACACCAGTTGTCTAGGGAAATGCCACTAGGCCCCTTCCTATGACTTCTGGAACCTTCCCTCTGGTTCTAGGAACAGTTCTTGGAGCTCACAGTGCTGCAGCTTGGGCCTTGTCCTATGCAGATACATTTGCTTCACAAATATCTATTTGTTGAATGGGTTGTCCTGAGCAACATGGTCTCAGTGAACCTGACTGATCACTGACCGAGACTGGGTGCTCTCTAAAGGTGCCTTCCAACCTCAGCTATTCTGTGATGCTGCGGTGCAAGGCAGAATGTGCCTCACTGGGGGTCCAAAGCAAACTGCTAACTAGATATGGTCACATCAGTCATGAAAGAATAAAGATTACAGGAGTTTCTTTTTAGTTTATTCAGGACAATCTAGTAATTAGGGATATTAAATAGCAGAACAGCTTAACTTGCTTAGGAGGGTATCTGTAAAATAAGTGAAACAAGATGGAAGAAAATGGGTCAGGTTTTCTATCTAGACTCTGCCAGTATATGCAAAATATGTATATGCAATAGCAAAGTGACAATTTAAGGCTAGCAAGATTTTTAAATGAATTGTTTAGACATTTTTTTTTCAGGGTGAGGACTTGAGCCCTTAGGGCAACCACTGTTAGCACCTTTTTATGCTCAGCTCAGCCTGCAATAAACATATTTTATCACTGTAAGGACTTAACCCCAAAGAGATTGCCTTTACAAACATACAGACTTGATTTTTTTTTCCTGCTTTTCTTTTTTTTTTTTTCTCCTGAGATTGAGAGGAAATTGGGAGAAAGGTGGTATGCATTTGTTTTTAAGTTAAGGTTATTTTATTTTTATTTTGTAATTTGACCTTTAAATCTAATTCATTTACTCACCCTTCTTTAAAATCTAGAGATAAAAAATGTTTCCCTTAGAATGTGCCAAACTATACTGAGTAAAGGTAGAAGTCATTTGAGACCATATTTTCCCATGGAACTTCCTCATAATAAGAATTAATGCATTATTTAAATGTTGTTTAATAAAAACCTCCTTTAATGGATGCTGGAGAGCATTAAAATTTTAAGCTTCTTGTAAGAAAAGCACAGAATGTGCATGGCATTCTTGTGTATAATATGCTTACAGAGTAAAAGAAATAGGCACCAGAAAAGAGACAGTTCTGAAACCCAGGGCCAGACAATACACTTTATTTAAATGTCTACCAAAATGTTTCTTATAGCTCCTTAGTATATCAGTTGTGTATCAGTTACATCAAACAGCTGAAACATTAATTAAGAACTGAAAAGGGTGTTATTCCTTTGGTGGGAAGTGTAACCACCACAGTCAGCACTCTCTTGAAAGCTGAGTTGCTGCGCCAAGTCTTTTAAAACACAATGGGTTTTCTGCCCTCGTCCTATTACAGATCTCTCTTGCTCTATGCAAATAACTTACTGGTAATTAAATAATCCAAAAATTAAAAACAATGCCATAAATAATGTAAATTTTCATATGCTATTCTTCTGTCAAATTTGCAGCCTATCATTAAGTCACTAACACTGATATACGGAAAAAATCTTTCTACTGCTGTTTCTTTTTCAGGAGCAGAAATGATACTTACAACAAAATCTGCCATGGAAAAGATAAAGGCAGAATACACACAGCACACATTTTTTCTCACACAATGAACCCTGCAATCTTATTATTCAAATAAAGTCCATTCATGTCATTTCATTATCACATTATAAACTCAGTGACACAGAATTTATTCGCAGTAGTTACTGTGTGATCACTGTTTTCTTCACATGTGCAAAGTAAGACAACTGTGTTTTTTCTTTGTTTCTTTTTTTTTGTAATAATATGGAAGATATTTACATTCATTCTCAAATGCCAACATCATTCTAAAAATAAAATAATTAATGATACAAATGGTTCAGTGTATTTAAATAGCATTAACTAAAGGTTAATTATTGAAATTTATCAGTATATCCTCTAAGGTGTCAGATCTCCCTTAGTAAACCAATACACTATCACAATAACATACTAATGATTCAAAGTACAATGGCTAAAATTCAGGTCTGTTTTTTTGTGAAATCTAATTTTCTGGGATTTGCTATTAAAAGAAACACTATTACAGGTACTGTTAAACATCCGCTTTTTATAGCTGCACTAAATATCTGTGATGATATTTGGGGAAGAAGCATAGCCACAACACAGTTCTCTCTTTCCACCCTTCCTGTAGCCAACATCTAGTGCATAGACTACATAAAGAATGTATTTCCTTCTGCTTCTTAGAAATAAGAGATATAGAGAACAAAAACATACCTCTGTCACAGCGAGGTTTCAGAAATAAGGTGCCTAATCATAATTGACAGTATTATTTTACCTAGCCCTTTGTAGGTATTTAAGTGTCCAAAAGAATTTATTGAAACATAGTTTCATTCAATATTTACATTGAAATGCTGTTACTATTGCACTAATGTATTCCTAACTGGGAGAAAAGCAGCAGAAATAGGTGAATTGCATTCCAAAGATTCGTAGGTCCAGAGGCAGGTGAATTGCATTGCTTATATATTCAAGCAAGCTACACTTTATTTCTCCATAATTTCCACTAAGAAGAAGTATAGCTGATTCAGTAGTAACTATTTCAGATAATTTTTACTTGGAACATTTTAAAATATGTGATACAATTTATTCCATATGTAACAATGAGAATCCAACTATGATTTATGGAGTTTTTGCTGAATTTGTGGGGAGTTCTAACTGTAGGAACACTTGTTTCTGGAGTAGCTTGTCTCCATTCTTTGATACGTTGGAGAAAAGAACAAATATGAGCAGAGTAAGAAATATCCCATACAGGAGAGAAAATAGCTTGGAATATGGAGGGCAACTAGAATGCCGAATCCTTTCCAGAAGGTTTTCAATCTATTTTGACCAGATCCATCAGAGGAAGCACCATCTATGACAGCTATAGCCTTATGGAATGTATTTCTTAAATAAGACTAGAAAGATAAAATTGCTCCTTAATCCATGGGCTGCAGAATGGATGTTATGTTAGCAGAAATGAAAACAACATTAATCTCATTGTACATCTGCATCAGAGCTCTCGGGTGACCTGTTGCATTGCTAGTGAGCAGGAATATATTGAATCTTTTTTTCTGAGCAATAGGTCTCAACAGTGAGCTTAAAATATTCAGTAAACTATGGTGTAAACAGATGTGCTGTCATCCAGGTTTTGTTGTTCCATTTATAGAGCACAGGCAGAGTAGGGTTAGCATAATTATTAAAGCCCCTAGGATTTCCGGAATGGTAAATGAGTATTGTTTTTGACTTAAAGTCACTAGCTACACTAGGCCCTAACAAGAGAGTCAACCTGTCCTTTGAAGCTTTGAAGATAGGCATTGTCTTCTTCAGGTATGAAAGTCCTAGATGGCATCTTCTTCTAGTACAAGGCTGTTCTGTCTGCTTTGGAAATATGTTGCTTAGTGAAGCCAACTTCATCAATTATGTTAGCCAGATCTTTTGGATAACTTGCTGCAGCTTCTATATCAGCACTTGTTTCTTCACCTTTCTTTTTATATTATGGAGACAGCTTCTTTCCTTAAACCCCATGAACCAACCTCTGCCAGCTCCAAACTTTTCCTCTGCAGCTTCTTCACATCTCTCAGCTCCAAACTTTTCCTCTGCAGCTTCTTCACATCTCTCAGCCTTCACAGAATTGAAGTGAGAAAGGGCCTTGCTCTGGATTAGGCTTTGGATTAAGGGAATGTTTTGGCAAGTTTGATCTTCTGTCCAGACCACTAAAACTTCCTCTGCGTCAGCAATAAGGCTTCCGCTTTCTTATCATTCGTGTATTCACTGGAGTAACACTTTTAATTTCCTTTAAGACCTTTTCCTTTACATTCACATATTGGCTAACAATTTGACACAAGAGGCCTAGCTTTCAGCCCATCTCACCTTTCAGCATGTCTTCTTCACTCAGCTTAATCATTTCTTTTTTTTTTTAATTTAAAGTGAGAGATGAGAGACTCTTCCTTTCACTTAAAGCCTTGGAGACCATTGTACGGATATGAATTGGCCTAATTTAAATATTGTTGTGTCTCAGGGAATAGGGAAGCCTGAGGAGAGGGAAAAAGATGGCAGAATGTCCAGTCGGTGAAGTCAGAACACACGCATTTAAAAATTAAGTTCACTGTCTATTTGGGAGCAGCTCATGGCACCCCAGAATAATTACAATAATCACGGCAAAGATCACTGATCACAGATCACCATAACAGATATAATATCAATGAAGAAGTTTGGAATAATGCGAGAAATCTCAAAATGTGATACAGAGACATGAAATGAACACTTGCTGCTGGAAAAATGGCACTGTTAGACTTGCTTGACGCAGGCTTGCCACAAACTTTCAATTAGTAAAAAATGCAATAACTGCACAGGACAGTAAGGAGAAGTGCAATAAAATGAAGTATGCTTGTATGCATAAATACTGTGGGCACATCAGAATTCAAAATGTTTTAGTATAGTGTTTCGTGGCCTAGTTTACAAATACTTAATTAAAAAAAAATCTGCAAATTAAAATGCACCTATTTCTGTCATACAGACTTGAATCAGTCCTACCTTGCCAGCAATCAACCATTTCTAGAGTGCAAATGCATCTTTCACATCTGTTTCCTATATTCACTTTCATTCATCCCTTTATTGGATGTAAATATTAGTTAATCCTGGCCATCCTAAGTATTTCTGGCTCTGTTCTGACAAGCAGATGGATGCTGTGGAATACATTTAAGATTTTTGACCACTTGCTGTATGGTATTGTGAAATAGTGCTGTTTACACAGTATCCTGTAATAAGTGACAACTTCATTTTTTGCAGGCACTTTCAACATTCACTTACCTATTTCAGCCTTTCATTCAAAAATGTTCTAAAGATTGCTTGTACTAAAAATGTCATAGAATGAAATTCAGAAAATCCTACTCCTTGAAAAAAATCCCAAACTGAAATATATTTGACAGAGAGTTAGGATGTAAAGCTGTTATTCAGAAATTTCTCAGAAGCAGAAATTCAAAAAATTCTGATCTTCAATATGCAATGAAAATATATAAAAGATGGTTATAGGAGTTCAGATCCAAATAAATCTAGCCAAGACTTCTTCATTCAACAGTGCTCGCAAATAACTGTCTAGGGACTTCTAATAAAACACACGATATCCCTGATATTTTCAGGCTTCAGTTGCTGTCAGCTCTGGAGTGTGGTATCATTTGTTCACTTAGTGACCCCCAAATGGATCTCTCCTACAAGGTTGTTTTTTACAGGATCCCTGCGAAGAGGGATATTGTGTGCAAAGCCTCTGGCAATCAAAACAGCTTTGTAAGCTATTAAAGGAAACTTTTTTTTTAATGGTACCTAGCAAAATCTTTTTTTTTTTTTTTTTTTTTGTAGCCTTTTGTTCTATATGGAAAAAAATTGTTAAGAGCCAATGACTCTTCTTCTTCTCCATGACAATCAAAATTGTATAGCTCCAATATATCCTCCTGCTGATTTCATGGAAATCGTGCCCCATTTGTCATGGCCCATGGTCTTGCCCCTGTTGGTTAGCATTGACTCCATTCTTTTTCACATAAAGTTGCAGCTGTATTCTCTGTGTTTTTATGTAAGTTTTTGTACTTAGACTTTGCCTTTATATACATTTAGTTTTACATGCTATTTTGTCACATAGTAGTTCAGTCTGTAATGTTCTTCTGCAAGTACACATGCCCTGCCCTAATCTTAACTGAATCCCTTACTCCAGATGTAATTATTAGAACAAGCAACTAATAAATAACTGCACATTTCCACCTATAAGCAACAGATAGGAGTAACACAAACTAGAATTTTGACTGCTGTTTATTCAAGGAAAGCCAGATGACACTTATAGGAATATTGGGAATATTGCACAATAAATATGCTATTATTTCGCTCTGCCTGCTTACTATAGTATTTGCTTGACAGTAAGAGTGAGGATATCCTCTTTCATAAAAAAAAGCACCAGATGTCATATGATGAACAGATTTTAGAATGTCAGACCTGCAGATATTGAGAAAATGCATTAAATGGATTATTTACTTATGTCAATGCAAAATATTGAATATTTACTTATGTCAATGCAAAATATTGAAACACATGGTTTCATCAAGGTATAGCCATTTAAAACCTCAGTTATATTACACAGAGGAGAATAGTAAATTCAGGTGGGACAATCATCTGCTATTTTGGCCAAACAAGAACTAATCTAAGGTCATAGCTAAATATATAACCTGCTACAGTTTTATCCAGGGACTGTAACTCAAGATTGAGAAAGACCTGCATTCTTTGGGGAATGGATCTAGAGAAGAAATGCACAGGGACCAGAGTTACACATACTAGATTTAAGAGTCAGTTTTTGCATTGTCTTACTCTTAGAGGTGAAAATAAATTATTCTTATTATTTTTCACTTTTATTCTTATAGAGTAATTAAGCCTAGATATTTCAGTATCATTTTCAAGTTGTGTTAACTCATATCTCATGCTCTAATTTTACTGGATAACACATAACTGGCAATATATTTGATCAATGATTCCATACAAGAAAGTTTTCATGTAAGAAATCTCTTACCAAGACATAGTTTTTCCAAAATCCTTAGTAAGTTAGCGTTAAGACTTATAACAGAAATACTTCATCAGACCATCGTTGGTTTGCACTGTTAAAGCCAGGACTATATGAACTTTTTATCCAGGGAGAATATTTTTAAAACGAACTGTTTCCAATTACTCTATAATTTTCTTGGGATTATAATTGCAAAATAAAATAGAAGAATCTCAAAATTAATGCTTCCCAAAAGAATATTAACCTGGGGATGGACTTCATTGGATTTCTTTGGTGGATACAGAAAGAGGAAAAAAAAAAAAAAAGAATTTTAATTACACTCAAATAAATGAACTACTGTGATATGAATACATCATCTGATACTCACCCCACATATAGGAGAGAACACCTTCAGTAGTACAATCAGGTTATGCTGATAACACATTATTCCATATGATAGGTGAGTGTTGCTATATCTTTTATGCATCACAAAGAGTTCTGGCTTTTTCTTCTAGTATAGGACTCTCAGTAGCTGGTAGGCTGATTAATGATTCAAAAGCTATTCTTGGCTATATGAAGAATCTTCTTCCTCACTGTTTTATTTCTGTTTCATTTAAAAAATAAATAAATATCTTCAATGCTGTAGGATCTTCACAGCTGGATTACCTCAGGAAAAATCAACAAGTAGGTTAGATTGTTGATTTAATCCCTCAATTTAGGTTAAAATAGATAATAGAAAAGCAATTATGTCATTTTCTTTCTTTGACTTTATCTACTTTTAAAAATCATATACAGATTCATCTATTTTAATCCATCTACTTTTCTTACTATTGTAACGTTTATCCCCTTCATCAGTCTGAGAACTTCAAATTTTTACAAACACAAGGTTCATTATTATGGCACAGCTAGGCAGCTCTTTTGCATGATGACTGGTTTTACAATATTAAACCTGGCTTCAATAGCTTGGACTGAATGTAATTTTATAGAAGCCAAAATTTTTCCTGAGATGCATATTAGTTTCAATGAATTTTTAAAAGGGAAGTGTCTGCAACTGATGTCTCTCTGGTCACCTCTAATGATAAAGACAGAGAAAAGGCATGAATTAAAAACTTCAGATATTATATTCAAAAGGACCATTTTTGACACAATTCCATTCTCACAAAAAAAACGTTTGTGGCTGTTTCAGTGTGGAACAAAAACAAATTTTAAGGCTTTGGAAGATATTACAAAACATTATTGTCATCTTCTGCCAAATTCTATGCTGGTGATGATTTTAATGGAGAGCTATAATTTGCAGAACATTATTATCAGCTCATGAATTGGTAAAAGCACTCTCTTATGTTGTAGTTTATCTCCTGACACACATAGTTATCTATATTTTGGTACCTGTAATGTAGGTAGGTAGGATGTAGAAGAGAACAGCTAATGATTACAGAAATAAAATGTTTGAGCTATGAGTTTAAGAACACAGATGTTTTATAAAAAAAAAAAAAAAATCACTTACCAAGGTAAAATATAAGAATCCTCAGAAGTTAGAGCTAAGTACAGATGGAATTCTGTTTTGGAACACTGCTCTGTTCTAGGAAACACTTCCAACCCTAGGGGGGAAAACAACAAACAAACAAACAAACTGCCTTTGCAGTGTAACGACCTGTGGATCTGACTGACTGGGGAACCGCTCTGCAGCAAAGGGCCCTGGGTCCTGGTAGAGAGCCACCTGACAGTGGAGATGGTCAGCAGGCTCCTGGCTTGCATCAGCAGGAGCACAGACAGCCAGTTCAGGGAGGGAATTATCTCCATCTACCTCACACTTGATAGACCACACCTATAGTATTGCATCCAGTTTTGGTCTCCTCAGCACAGGAAAGACATAGACAAAGGATGAAGTAAGTTCAAAGCTAGGGCAAAATGTTAACACTCGTCTTCACACAGATTTGTGTGAATCACATAGATTAGGGGCTGACCTGCTGGAAAGCATCTCTGTGGTGAGGGATTTGGGAGTTCTGGTTGACAACAAGTTAACCATGAGCCAGCAATGTGCCCTTGTGGCCAAGAGGACTGATGGGTCTGCATCAGGAAGAGGGAGCAGCAGAGCAGGCCGAGGGGGGGATCCTGCCCCTCTCCTCAGCTGTGGTGAGGCCGCACCTGGAGTACTGTGTGCAGTTCTGGGCTCCCCAGTACAAGAGGGATGTGGAGCTTCCAGAGAACATTCAGCATAGAGCGACAAAGATGATTAAGGGACTGGAACATTTATTTTATAAGGAAAGACTAAGGGAGCTGGGCCTGTTTAGCCTGGAGAACAGAAGACTGATGGGGTTCTTATCAACATGTACAAATACTTGAGGGGTGAATATAGGGAGGATGGGGCCAAACTCTTCTTGGTGGTGGACAGTGACAGGAGAAGGGATAATGGCTACAAACTGAAATACGGAAAGTTCCATCTCCATATCAGGAAGAACTTTCCTATGAGGGTGACAGGAACCTGGAACAGGCTGCCCAGAGAGGCTGTGGAGTCTCCTTCTCTGGAGATCTTCCAAACCCTGGATGCCACCCTGTGCCATGTGCTCTAGGTGTCCCTGCTGGAGCAGGGGGATTGGACAAGATGATCTCTAGGAGTCCCTTACAACCTTGATTATCTGTGTTGTTTCATATCATCACAGGATGACATTTTAAAAGGTTTTAACTCTTTAAGATGAAAGGTATTAGTATTTTGCTTTAGTTTTTCAGAAAGAACTGGGGGGTATTTCAAGCTACATGGGTGGCCAAGGAACACTAGAGATAATATGAGATGTTCTGCCTGACTTGTTCTACTATTTCATATTCAGTAATTTATAGTGAGAATGCAATTCCCCCAAATCAGTAAGGTTAAAATTGTTCCATAAAAATTATATGGCTAAAAAAGTTAACTTTGCCAGGAAAATGTATAAGAGGACCATGGAAGGAAAGATTTATGAGAAGTCCCCTGTACTTTGCATCTGTTAGGAACCTAAGAACTGAATCATGCTCAACTTGAGTTGAAGTTTGTAACAGCACCACTGCACAAGGCAATCACCACCATCTTTAGAGGTGTGTTAGAATCCTCTTCTGGTTTAACAGACTGCAGAAGGATCAGCAGGGAATCAGGCTCTGAGTTGGCAGGAACTCTCTCAAAAAATCAGAGAAGGAAAGAAAGATTCTTCTGTACATACTGCTTTTAAAGACCATTCTTTGAACTAAAATTGTTTTGGTGCTAATGTGTGGGGAGGAAGAGCCCTAGGCAAAATTCACAACTTCCATGTAACTCAACATTTATATAACACAATGAGAAATTAATGGAAAACAATAACAACAAAAGGAGAAGACTTATTATTGTGGTGTAATCTAACTAATGTATAACTTTGAAGGCTGATTTGGAAGTTTATGTAGTATGGTTATGAAGTATGCCAAAATAAATGTGAAGTTAGATGCTTCTTTGCATTTCCATGAAAATGCTTGTTTTGTTATCAGCTTTTTTTTTCCTTCCTCAGTACATTTTATAGCAGAAGTGTCATTGCATTAAGAATTTTAGCTTCATTTGCATAATACTAATAGCACAAAGGCAGGTTTGCTTAACTAACCATACAGGAATAGGATTACTGCTGCAGCCCAAGAAGAAACAGGTCTGCTTGCTAAGGAAAAAAAAAAAAAAACAGTACAGCTAATACTAGACTGTCAGCCAGAAACAGATTTCACTACTAATGTAAAGAGTTTTATTATCTCCACTAAGCAGACATGTGTCATTAACTCAAAAGAAAATAACTTAGCAATCCTTTACTTTACAATGCTCATATAATACACTGGGAGGTGGGTTACTTGTTGAAATAATATAAAGAGACTTTTATAGAGAAGAGAAAAAAAAGTCTAAAGTTAGGACTGATTGTCTGGTAATACTGATTTTCACCTTTAGAAGAGGAAAAAAAGCAAGAAAAAAAAACCTTCATTGGCCTCCCCACAGTGTTCAAAACACTTGGCCAGAGGAAGTAGAGCATACTTTCAGTCTCTTTATTGCTCTTAGTGGGCATAGATTGAAAGAAGTTTTTCTTAATGTTATTGTAATGGGATCTTGTCACCTGACTCAAATTGGTAAAGGATCCCTAGCTCCTCTGACTGACATCAGCTCTGGATTTTGTCTGCAGAGGAGAATTCTGATGCTTTTAAGTTTTATTCAGTAGTTTCCCCTAATAGAACCCTCCATCGTTTTCAGCAAAGTATCTACTTACTAGAAAAAAAAAATCTGCTTGTGATATAAAACATATTCTAAGGGCAATAAAAAGGTTTTACCCAGAATATTCTTGCCTACAAGAAATTTTTTAGTCTTTAGATAGTACTTGATCTATACTATAGTATTGATCAATTGATCAACAGAATCTGTCTTCTCCTTGCAGACAAATTGGTATGAATTATTATAAGACATAAGAATTAAGGGTAAGTATTAAAGAAATCCTGGACGCCGTTCAAAGGATGTCGTTCGTATTTTTTATCATTTTCTCTAGTTGGTCCTTGTAGCTTGGTAACTTTTTGGACAAACAAAAATACAAAATAGAATGACTCTTTGTTTCACAGAATGGTTAAGGCTGGAAGGGACCTCTAGAGATCATCTAGTACAACCCTCCTGCTCAAGCAGAGACGCCTAGAGCACATGGCACAGGGTCACATCCTAGAGTGTTTTGAAGATCTCCAGAGAAGGAGAGTCCACAACCTCTCTGAGCAGCCTGCTTCAGGGCTCCAACACCCTCACAGGAAAGAAGTTCTTCCTCACACAGAGGTAGAACTTCTTGTGTTTCAACTTGTACCCATTACTGCCACTGTCCACCACCAAGAAGAGTTTGGCCCCATCCTCCCTACATTCACCCCTGAGGTACTTGTACATGTTGGTCAGTTTCCAGGAAAAGTAATCCACAGGAAATAAAATCTTAGTAACATGTGGATATTGTGAAGGAATAGAGGATCATAACAAACTGAACTTTCTAATTTGAGGAAAGAAAAAGATCTTACTACTTGTCAGAAAAGGAAGGGTTTTTTTTTTTTGTTTTTTTTTTTTTATGTAACATGTACTATGGGCTGAGCAGCACCATGATGAGAGCTCAGAACTAAGGGATAAGAATTTAAGAAAGAAATAAGAAACAAGAATTTAGGAAAGAAAAATTACAAAGGCCAGTAATCTCAGAGGAATTCCACAAAATGAGGAAGAAAAAATAGGGTGGGCTTATGATATTCTTTGTAGGGAGAATCAGTTCTTGCTTTAGGCATCTAAAGTCTTTCCAAATCAGAAATTAAAGGAAAGAGAAGGAAGAAGATACAGGGATTTCAATAACACCATGTCGTCCAAACTTGTCAGAATTAAAGGTATTTTAACTGCTCAACTATTGAATTTATGCACTGCCTGAGGTAAGGGAGAGAAAAAGGATGAGCAGACAAATGGATTGCAAGAAGGTTTTCTTAGGATGATCAGGAGGCTAATAAGCTTATAAAGATTAAGAAAAAAATCATTTAGATTCGTGAATAAAATTCTCATGGTATCTTCCACCAAAGAGTGAAAATAAATAAGAAGCAGCAGCAGAAGTAAAGGAAAAGGAAAGGGAGAGGCAGAGACAGCAAATATGAAGATCCAGAAATTATGATGATTAGAATAATAATGAACAAACAAAAAAGAGGCATTTTGGTCATTATGAAAAAAAAAAACACATTATCTTTCTTCTCTGTAGTTCTTCACTGTCAGTGATTGCTTGATGCAGAGGCTCATTCTGTTTTTGCAATTGTTGATAGAGTGAAGATATGAGACTTTATTCTACGACAATAACTCAAAAATCAGAAAGACATAAGGTTTGTGTTATCTTTCTAATCAACTTGGCTTGAAACTTGTTTTTAATTTATGCACCCTCAAGACAGTAGGTAGGAAATGTTCATTGAAAAAAGAGGTTATAGTTGATTTTTACAGGTGTTAAATATTGTTTTTTCTACAGAAATTAAAGTTATTATTCTCTGTTAGATAAATTATTAATCATTCTGTGTATGGAAGTTTTACTTGTTTTGGTAAAGCTTTTAAAAAACAGAATAACTGAAAGAGTTAATACAAGAAAAGCCTTCTTGACATGATCTTGTAGGGTAACAAGACACTTTGAGGCATTTTTACTTAACTGAAATAGAAAGGTATTTTAGGGCTGGAGTTTGGTAAGCAAATCAGGGTCAGGGTACAGGTCAGGAATTTCTCAGTTATTTCCTGAAGACCAAGCAGTAGTTAGCATTTGACTTACGTGAACTTCTTGAGTACAATACATTGATTTCCGTCTGGGGTTATTGGAAATATCTGTTTATTCATTAAAGCAATTATAAACAGAAAACTTTAAGACATCTCTCTAGCAAGATAATTCAGGTATAACATATTTCCCAAAGGGAATTGAGAGAATGAATCATGGTCTTTTTGAGGACATTTGTACTTGGCAGACAAGCGTTATATGGCATGGGAGGATTATTTTAAGAGATCTTCACACATAAGTCTGATGAATGAGAATGAGGTCGCCAACAGAAGGGGCTAGTGCTAAAGAGGAAAGCAAAAATCAGATAAATGTGAGAAAGACCTTATCTTAGGAGATCTTTTGTTGTTTTACCTCATCTAAATGTAGGCTTTTAACTGAAATACATGAGCAAAGAACCTAGTGGAAGATATAGGCATCCTTTCAGATAATTTCAAATTTAAACCTCTTTCAATTTTAAGAATTGCCTCATAAAGACTGCCTCTTTGTAGAACGATTTGCCTAACTTCACGATTCAACTAGGTATCTAAAATTAGGCAGTTGGTGTACAGCAAAAAGGATAAAAAGAGGCATAGATAGGTGTATCAGTTAGTTAGGTAAACTCACACCTTTGCTCTTCAGTAGACCTTTTAATTTATGAGATTAGCCAGTTGGAGTTACAATATAGTTTAGTTTTGTAGAAGGTTTTCATTTTGTTTCTTATGCCTTATATTTCACACTGATATTTTATATCAGAAATAGTTATTTTATATCACCAATTGATATATCAGCAGTTGTTTATTTGAGTTTTCAATTTTAAAAGATGAAACAGCAAAAACTTTCAAAGCTGGCAGCTTCATCAACAACTGACCTCAAAAATACATCCAGGCAACCATGGAAAAAATCAACACTGACAGGTTGTGAAACAGCTCTACAAGATAGAAAGTTTGTCAAAGAAAGCAAAATAATTTTGTTATTTTGCTGTCAAATACGACTAAATATATATGCAGAAAATTACTGCCAATTCAAGTTATAGTACTAATCAAAGCAATGCAGGTGTTACATTTTTTAGTAAAATGTACTGAATTTACAGTCCAATTTGTGGGGGTCTTTGGTTAATTCAGGAAAAAAATATGAAAGATTTTATTAATATGAATTTCTATTTAACCTGATAAAATGATACGTTCCCCAAAAATTCTATTTTCCAGGCATTTTTAATATATTTACAGAACTCAGAATTCCTTAACTTTTGTAAATGCAGAGTATTTTCATTTGGTGTAGCAAGGCACACGGCAGCTGAAGACCACCTTTATAAAACAGAAAAGAAAAAAATCCTTCTATACATCAAATGACTTTTAAGCAGAATTTAGTTGTACTGCTGAAGTACTTCATATGCCATTTCTGGATGAAATGAAGTTCCATAGAGACAGTCACTTTTGATGTAACTTAAGTTACCTTATCATAAAGTTCTGCTCCAAAGTGCACTCAGAGGAATCATCTATGTAGGCAGCCTCTGAATATGCTCTGAATATGCTCTGCACAAAGGTCAGTAAAAATTCCACTTCTTCCACAATCTCTCCATTTCTCCAGTCCTCTCCTTTCCTTTTCTCTCCTTTCCTCTCACATGGGAGGAGGGGAGAATGCAAAGATTGTCTGTTAATTATATATATTAATGTATTTTATGTTTTTACACATTTTTTCCCCAATATCTACCTCTAACTTTCCACTCTTCTACGGGTGTTGTGGGCTTCAGTTCTGAGGCATTCTCTTCTCTCCATCGAAATCTTGACACTTAATTCAGGGATCTGCCTTCCACTGTGAGAGAGAAGTTTCAATGGTTAGACCACTTTATTTCTGCTCCCACCTGTCTCATGTTTGCCAGAAGTTAGTACAGTAAAAGGAAATTATCATATGTCCCAAAATCTAGAAGAAATAATCTAAAATAGCTTTTAAAATGTGACACATTTCCCTTTTACATTATTATAATAGAATGGTCATACCCATTTTCATTCTATATACATTTTCTTTGTATTCTATTTCCAATATGCTTTGTATAATTTTTATTAAATATTTTTGCTGAATAATAAAAATATGTGAGCAAGATCTGCCTCAGGAAATTAAAATTTCAGCTTTTGGTAGAAGCAATGTATGTAATCAATTTTGGAAATAGAGATGAAAAGACTGTCAACTTGGGAAAAAATATTGCTAAGTATAATTTTTTTCCCTTTCATAAGCTCAGAAGAAGAACATGGCGTTACCTTCAGTCAATTCAGCTAAACATCATGCACACAGAGAAAAAGACTAATCTTCAGGTAATGCTGAACTAAATGCAATGCTTCCAATTTTATATAAGTTGTATGTTTCAAGCCTTTCCCAGACACTTAAAGCAAGTCCTTGAACTACATTTCATTTTTTCTTATATTTTAAGAATTAAATTATTCTCCCTCCAGGTTAACAAGTTTCTGACAAATTACTACCAGCAGAAGTTCAAGTTTTGCTTTGTGCAAAGGCTTCTAGAAAAGCACCAGAATTTTATAATGAGCCTTGGAAGGCAACAATCTGTACGTTCTCTCTAAATTTGAATATCCAAGAGCACAAAGATCTGTAACAAGGAAAACATGTATTGTTTGAGTACTATTATTAAAGTTGTAGTTTCTAAGCAATAAATGGTTAGTGTTCATGCCTCCTTCAAGGATAAAGGGAAAGCTGCCTTGAAGGGGAAAAGTTAATACATAACATATAAATGGAAAATATCTCCTTAACAATGTAATATTACAAATTCTATTCTCTTTCTAACATCTACCTCACACAGCTCTTTTTTTTTTCTTGTTGATGTTATAATTGAGTGTCCAAACAAAGTACTATTAATCTTTTTATTGGAAGCTATTCAACAAGTAAACTTCTTAACAACTGTCTATAAAGTCAGTATTTTTATTTTTAATCTGTTCATTAACTTCATTGTATGAAAATTTTTAACAGTATTGTAGGCCACTGTTGAGATGTTGATCCTAAGAAGATTTTCTCTAGAGTTTCATCAGGTAGGATTCTGGTCTTGATTGAAGTCACCAGGAATTCAGGTGAAAATTTTGCTAACGAAATTGTATTATATAACTGGTGTACTATATAACTAAAAAGGACAAAATTTGATGAAAAATTTAGATGGACCTTGATCAGCATTCCTTTTCCTCTTCCCAAGCTGCATGCATTTTTTATTATTACTATTTTGAAATTGTGGTTTATCTACATAAGAAAAAAATCCAGTTCCAAGGAAGTCCAAACCATTTTTCACCACTTATATATATGTTCCTAAAATATTACCTAAGACTTTTCTGAGAAACATAAAATCATTTGTACTCTTATCTTGCTTGAAAACATGTTAGGCCCTAAATTCAGAATTAAAATCATAGCATACATTAGATAAGTCTGTCATTTCCATCTAACAGCAGTTTCCAAATCTTAGTGAAATCTTGGCCTAAATTAATAGACAGGAGGAGGAAGTACATGAATTATTAAAACTCCAGTTTCCAAGCAGTAGGTGATTGGTGTTTGTGCATCCTCCAAGCACAAATACAAATCTTCTTTGAAGGAGAGAAGTTATTAAAGTAACACACACTCACAAAGAATATTAATTGTATTGCATTATTGTATTATAATCAATTTTGAAGAAATCATGTCAAAATGAAAAATTACGTTCCGCCTAAAGGTTGAAATGAGGCTTTTTCACATTCATATAGACACATTCTCAATATCAGTGCACTATGTGAAAGTGTGCTTTCAGTAGAGAAATCTTTTCTGACAGAAAAAAAGAATTATCCCTGACCAGTTTTGTGGTCGTTCCAGAATCATCTTTACCACAGTTGTGTCTTTCCCGCCCATCAAGACTTTCATTCTCTCTTGCCATCTCTTAGCTATCTTCTTTTCTTTCACTGCTAGTGTTCCCCATTGTCAATGTAGGACTAATGTTTCTTTTTTTCTGTACACATACTTGTCACAGCCTCATCAGTGAAAAATCTCCACTTTGGTCAGCCATACACCACTGCACATCTCTGTTGTCGGAGTCTGATTGCTCCTTTTCTCAACATCAAACCACAGCATAACCTTTTACTTTGTTGTGGTAGTGAGAAAGTATCAAGGGTTGAAAAGAGGGGTTTTCCCTGCTAGAACTGCTACTCCGCAGCACTTTTCATGCCACCTCTTTTTCCCCTTCACAGAACACTGGAGCCAGCTTACCATGCAGCTCTCTGAGCAGCAGGTTTTGAGATAATAATATTCATAATTCATGATATTTACACACAGTTCTGCAGTTACCATTTAATACATCAATTTATACAGCTTAAAGTTGTTCTCTGAAGAGTTAAAAATTTAAAGAAGAGAAAGAACCAGACTTTGGGTGATACTACCAGGGCACTTTCCTGAGGATCTTAGGTAAGGGAGGTAAGGTAGGAGTTAACTTAGTAATCGTGCTGTGTTATCAAGATCATGACCCTGTTTTCTGCTGTTCTCATAGTGTTTGCTGAAACTATTTTATCTTTTCACACACAAAGCAGTTCTTTCTGACAGCATTCCAATGCAGTATCATGCTGATTTATTGTAATATGTCCTGAATTAAAATGCTTACTTATGTCATTAAGGAAATGAGCTTATGATAAACTGAGGTGCTTGTAACATGGATCATTGTGTTAATGATCAATATCTCAGTCCCGTAGAACTTTTTACTCCTTCAAAAGACATTTGTACATGACAATTACAATTTATTGAGATGTCATTTCAAGCTAGTTTACAACAAATTCATTAATATTAGCTGTTTCAGAGATTTTAGTGTAAAAGCGCAAATAAATTAATTTCACAAAAAGTGATATATTGAATTGTGAGTGAAGTAACATGCATGCAGCCTGGTGTTAAACAAAATACCTGCATATTTTCATTGATTCTTAAACAACAGTTTGAGGTGTGAGGTACAGTGTGAGGTACATCCAAGACCTTTAGTTAACAAGAGTACATTCACATAAGTTACATTAAGTTTGGAGAAGCAAAGGACAATATGAGCTTTTAAAGTGAAGATTTCTTTGCCTTTCAGAGCTAATTAGCATTTTGTGGTTCTTTGCAGAAAGGTCACGTTGCGACAAAAAACAATTATCAGAGCAGGTAGTGGAGATATCTGTGGCAGCAGAGTTTAAGCATTTGTGACTATGACAGAGACTGTCTAGTAAGAAATTATTTTATGTAGTGATTTCAAAGAGAAGTTGGTTGATTAATGAATTTTATAAACTTAAGAAATGCTTTCATAAGGTCATACTGTGACGTTATTTTCCTTTTTTTACAAGAGATGTAAAATAACCTCAGGCTTGCCCAGTTGCATAGAAGTGACTGCACTAATAACAAGGAGGCATATTGTGTCACAACATTCTTTTCTTTCTCCTTGGCAAAAATAAGATAAGAACATGAAGAACAGACAAAGACTACTTCACAGTTGTTCCAGAAGAACTAACATATATCATTTAAAAGAGTGCAAATTTATTGTTTAAGACTAAAAGCTTTACTATTTAAACATAACATAGAACAGAATAAACCAGGTTACAATACACTTTTTTTTTTTTCCAAAACAACTCATTTTTGTAAATTTAATCTTTTGTAATGAGGATTATTTTTAAAATTTTAAATGTTGGTTACTCTTATTTAATCTTTTTCTTTTCCTGCTTAGATGCAGTTACTGTTCTGACAAATCATTCATTCATCTGTTAGCTTAGATAAGAACACTCACAAAAAAAAAAGAGTATTTACTGACTGTTTTTTTGCAATACTAAGATTAAAGCCACCAGAAATTCTGGAATGGTTAATATCTATAGGAAAGAGCTCAGATAAAAATAAGAAGAAAAAGATAAACAATGCATGCTGAGAAATAATGAGTTGACTTCAGAGAACAGAGAGAGTCGGAAAGCAATGTTTGGCTAATCGGGGTTTTACCATATTGCAGTCTTGTCTCTAAGCTATTTTCCGGGTTGCTTTTACAATTTTTTATACTTCCTTTATAGTTTAGTATACACACTCTTAAACCAACATTTTAAGCTACATTTGTCACATACAGGTATGTCTTGACAACAGCATACTTCAGAAGTCTTCTGTGAAGTCTTCATTCATCTCTGTAAACTGAATTTCCTTCTGCTACAGAAAATTTCAAACTCACTTTCTCATAGTGGTAATTTGGTCTGAAGGTTAGAAATTTCCTTTAATATACCCTAAGGCTGAGTTGTATTTCCACAGGTGGTTTTCCTGATTTTAGGGCACCTTAGGATTCTTACATAATAGAATAGCATATATATAAAAATGATTATGGTATAGCACTAGAGGCTATGGGCAACTATTTTTTGCTATATCCTTTTTTTTTTTTGGGGGGGGAGGGGGGAGCTGTATTAATTCCTCAGAACCTTACCTCTGATTAAATAGTAAATACGTGCTTCAACATACATGTGTCAGATAATAGACACAGGAAAACACATGGGGCTGCAGATCATAGAGCAAGTATAAATTCCAATTGCCCTAGGGCGAACTAAGAAAAAGAATCCATTAGAGATTGAGCGAGAATCTACAGAACAGATTTAAGGAATGTTGTCATGCTCATTGCTCTCTCTTTTATCTTCTTTCCTTCTGTATCTCTATGTCCCCCTCATTTACCTATAGGCAATTTTACTGTGCAGAATACTGATAAAAAGGTATTTAATGATATCTCAGAAGTCTAAGGATTTGATGGGTACCTGGGTTACTGAATTACAAATGCAGACCCCAAAATGTAGAGACTGAGGGCCAAAATTAAAAAAGCAGCTGCTCTACTTATTAATGTTAAAGATATCATTTTATTACTGTATACAGATTTTCTCAGTTAATCAACTCAACTTCAACAGTGTATTAGGAATGAATTCAGATGAAAAAACATCCATAAAAAGACACTCACAATTTGAATGTTTTCTTCATGTGTTCCCTATTGTCCCAAGTTACCAGAAAGTTGAAAAAATTAAATAAAATAAAATACTGTGACATTATGGCACACATTGAAAAGACCTTACAGATTCCTCTCATAAAGACACAGTGTTATTATTAATTATTAGCAAATATTATACTTACTGAGGTCCAAAAGGCTAAAGAAATTATGTGGGAATTCTTCAACTAAACACCCTCTGGAACTAGTTTGCTCCCTATAATTCGAAGTGACTTTTCTACACTGTGGGCTATCTGAACCGCAGCAGGCAATTTTTAGGTTCATTTGTTTCTGTTGATTAGGATTATAAACTATTCTGTCAACTGAGATTATGAGACATTTATTAAGGGTAATGTGAAAATTTCTAATGAGTTATAAGTAGTAAATACAGAAAAAATCAGTTCTTTGGTTAAAGACGCCATGGGACATCAAGAAATGTGCTCAAGTGATAGCTATGTAAATAAAATTATAATATGTAAGAGTCAGGAAATCTTGCTTTATGAAGTAACTGGAGTATGCAAAGATTTGAAGAAATATACATGCATACTATATACACTTAAGTCTGTCTGATTTTATAGTGGTATGGTCTTCTTCAGAGGAATAACGTAAGAAATGTTTATCCTTATGAGCCAGAATAGTTGATTTGGGTAAATGTCATCTGCTAATCAACTTTTTACTTTGATCTGTCTTGAAAGGATTTAGAGCCATACTACCTATCTGTCTTTCCAGAAATTTCATCTTAATCTCATAAAGTCCTCCTCGCAGTTTTATAGATATGCTCATTTAAGTTTGGAAGTATCTATAAATGCCCTAAAGACAAGATGCATAAAATTCAACTGTAGGAGCTGGTAAAATGAGAATTTCCTCCTTAGTAGTTTGTGTTTACTTTTAAATATCTTTTTCAACAAGCTACAGTTTTGGTAGTGTTTTAATTTAAGCAATTTCATAGAAACATAGAATCCAACGACAAACATAGAATTCCAACGCTTCCCCACTCTTTCCGTGTAGAAATTCTTCCTAATGTCTAACCTGAACCTCCCCTGGTGCAACTTGAGGCCATTTCCTCTTGTCCTATTGGTAGTTATTCTGGAGAAGAGATCGACCCCCGCCTCACTACAACCTCCTTTCAGGTAGTTGTAGAGAGTGGTAAGATCTCCCTTGAGTCTTCTCTTCTCCAGACTAAATAATCCCAGCACCTTCAGCTGCTCCTCATAAGGTCTGTGCTCCAGCTCCTTCATCAGCTTCATTGTCCTTCTTTGGACACACCACAGCACCTCAATGTCTTTTTTGTAGTGAGGGGCCCACAAGTGAACACAGTATTTGAGGTGTGGCCTCACCAGCACCAACTATAGGGGAATGATCACTTCCCTGGTCCTGCTGTCTACGCTATTCCTCATAAAAACCAGGAGGCCATTGGCCTCCTTGGCCAGCTGGTCGCACTGCTAGCTCATGTTCAGCTGACTGTGGACCAACACCCGAGATCCTGTTCTGCTGCACAGCTCTCCAGCCACTCCAGCCAAATGCTGCTAGAAGTGCTGCTTCTGCATCTAATTCTCACATTCCTTTTCCCAGGGAGATTAGGTAACTTGCATTAGCGGATGGAAGAGGGAAGCACAGAGAACTGGGATGAACACATGTAAGAGTAGGATATATAGCCTCTAAGATGAGCAAGCAGTTCAGTTTGTCCCCTGTTTTACCCTGAGACTTTCTCCCTTTACTATGTTGTAGGCTGGCATTGGTTAGAGAGGATGGTTATGCAGATTAGAATGTATTTGGGGTGTGAGCTATGACAAAGAGCCTTGAGGACCTTACTTTTTTATCTGAAGAATGATTATTTGAAGAGCCATTTATGTTGTAAATGTACCTGTAATACATACCTGAAATATAGCTCTAGTTGCCCTAAAGAAAAAAGCCTTTTACTACATGTTGAATGTAAATATTCAGATCTGAAAATGACCTCTTAAAGATGGACGTCCCTAACATAACTTCTGTCTAAATTTCAGTCCTGAATTCTTTCTAAGTTCAGGTCTAGATAGATGCAAGTTTAGGTCAACTCATCTTTAATTCATTTAAACTGTACATAGAAAGGACATATCTATTGTCTGTCTGTCTTCTGCATGACCTCATTTTCCATTTAAACACGAATTTCTTTACTTTTAAGGTCTATGTGACAGTCATAATTTTCTACTGCAATGCACTCAAATTTTGAAAAGGTGGATGTGCTTTGTGGAAGCATATAAACTACTCTTTTTCTTGTTTAAGTATTGCTTGAATATATATATGTGTATATGTATATATATATGCATAAGTTTATTTATAAGAGAGCCGAGGGTGGAAGTAAATATTCTTTTATTTTTAAAGGAAGTCTCCTAAATAAGAAAATGTGAGACAGCACAGCATAGCACAAATCAGAAAGAGGAACAGAACAGCACAAACCAATTTCTGAAAAGCACAAAAATCTTATAATAAAGCCCTTAAGAGTCATAAGTATACCTTTAAACACATATGGTAGAGACTCCCTGAGAAATTGTGGATAGGTCACGTACAGTGTTTGAAAGACCTCTGCTGCCTTCTGAAGCACTGTGTCTGGCATATCCTTGACCACTGGGATATGTGCCTCTCTATCACACAAACAACATAAAACAGCACTACTGCTAGGATAAATGTAGGTGTGACATTAGCAGTGTTGTAACAGAAAAATAATAAATAAATAAAAAGAAAGGAAGAAGCAATTTCAGATTATCCTGCCTGTTTGCTGTAGTAATTATAACATTATAACATTTTTTTGTGTGTGTCTGTATTTGGAATAAGTCCCTTTTCCTCAGTAACAAAACCTGAAGAAAAAAAAAAAAAAAGTACCCTGAAAAACCTATTATGAAATTAATTTTTGCCTCTGTTTATTTAGTGTTATGAGATTACACATCCAGAAATCTAAGTTACTGCTTTCCTTCAGTCTCCTTTGCTACCTATTAATTCAGCCTTTCCTGTTCGTCTCTCTCTTTTTTTTTTTTTTCCTTTTTTCCTTTTTTCTTCCATACTCCTCAGCACTTAATGTGGGGACCAGGAATCATGTTTTTGCTCCATTTTTGTAGGCACCCACAAATGGTATCCCAGGCAGTATGCTTTTACTATAACTTTTACTGATATAAATCACTAGTCATGTGCTTTCTCACAGCATTCTCTGGACAGGAAGCACAAAAGTTGAAATGTTGAAGCTTCTTCTCACATAGTAGAAAATACCCTGCTTTCTAATGATTATATGCCTGTATTCTACCCAAAGTTTCATCTAGGCAGATGTGGGGAAAAAAAACCACAAGCTCATGCCACTGCATCAAATGTGTACAGGCTTTTACTCTAGTTGCTGCTTCTTCCAGGAGTTCTGCCTACTTTCTATAGCACATGGCATTTCTGAGAAGAAATTTTGACTGTGGTAATTAGGTCTATTGGCTCTGTCCTCTCCATGGGACTGGTCCTGCATGCATTCCTGTGACAATTACCTTCTAAGACCTTTAGGCCTGTGATATTTATCTTCTTAGACATTAGATCTGTCAGACCTGTATTTTTACAGCTTGTGGACTGTAGATTCTCTCTGCCCATGAGCATCCTATCATCCCACAGGAGACCCATGCAGGCCTCCCATGGCAGCTGGGGGCAGCTTCAGCAAGCTTTGCCTGTCTCACTGGAGTTTCTCCAGTGGCACAACTAAATAAATAAAGAATATATAGTGAATCAATCAGTTTCACTTGTGATACATTTAAAGGACTAATTTAAAATTCTTGTCCCTTGAAAGGAGCAAAAAGAGGACCCAGGAAACTACAGGATAGTCATCCTCACCTCTATCCCCAGAAAAAGAATGGAGTAGCTCATCCTGGATGCCATTTCTAAGCATATGAAGGAAAAGAAGGTGACAGGGACTAGTCAGCATCAATTCACCAAAGGGGAAATCATGCTTAACCAATCTGATAGCTTCTATGATGAATTATCGGCTAGGTAGATGAGGGGAGAGCATTGGATGTTGTCTACTTTGACTTCAGTGAGGCTTTTGACACTATCTCCTATAACATCCTAATAAGCAAGCTCAGGAAGTGTGGGTTAATTGAGTGAACAGTGAGGTGGATTGAGAACTGGCTGAATGATGGAGCTCAGACAGGTATATCAGAGGCACATAGTCTAGTTGGAGTTCTGCAGCTAGCGGTGACTTCCAGGTGTCAATAACAGGTCCAGTATTGTTCAGCTTATTTCTTAATGACCTGGATGAAGGAACAGAGTGCATCCTCAGCAAGTTCGCTGATGATACCAGGCTGGGAGGAGTGTCTGACACATTTAATTAAAGTCTGTAAATGAGAAGCCATTTTAAGTACATTCCTGTCTTAGAGTTAGCTTTATATTAGCATTGACTTATATTTCTATGTATAGAAAATGAAAAGACATAAAAAGGAGAGTATAATGGGAACATAATATATCTCTTCGTCAAGTTCACAATGGCTGGTACTTACCTAAAGCAATACCTGAGAAAGTGGGGATTTCCTATTGAAATCTTTGATTTATTTGAATAGTCTAGATATCCAGGGATAGAATTGGCAGCTTGAAGCCTGGCACTGAAATAAATTTCTCTAATCCTCTCTTCAGAGGGTTATCACTGTTTGTTCTAAAGAAAATTAGTTTTCGTATGTCTAAGCTAATAGTCTTTGAAAATCAGGAAAAAAGGATGGTTGTTTTATTTTAACCAGGCTTATAAAATGTACATGCAGAAAAAGACTTTGCCTTCTTCTGGCCCTGTGACTCCTCACTCAATGTCTATAGAACAACTTAACTTCAACAGGAAGGACGAAGGACACTCCATTCTCTTTCCTCCATGATTGTTTAGATATAAAGTAGAAAGAAATGTGCTGTCTTGTGAATAAGGAGTTAGACTGCATCAGATGTTGATCCAAGTCTTGATAAAGACAGCACCTTCTTGGCATCTTCTTGATTCAAGAGAAATTAAATATATCTCAAATAATCACTGCCAACTAAAACAAGGAATACAATCCCAGTTATCTGGAGTTAGAAGAGAAAGAAAAGCACATGGAAAGAGTGATTTATTATATCTACCTCAAATGTTCATATTCTCACCTTCAGATGACCGCGTTCAAATGATAATAATGAGTGATAAATTGGAATGAATGATAATTTTCTCTTTCTTTCAAAAAGAAAAATGATGATTCTAATCTTTCATTGTCTGTTTTTACTAGTTAGATGCTAAGTTTTTGGGGAAATAACAGTCTTTGATGGCATTCTTTTATTGCCTGGTACTTGAGGTCAACAAACCTTAGCTGGCAATACGAGGAGGCTACAAAATAGCTGTTCCATAGACTCTTCTACAGGATCAGTTCAGATGCTCGGGAAAGCACAAAAATTCTCTTAAAATCAATGCATGATTGCTTCTTTTGAGGAATAGCATGTGGTAATTTAATTCTCTTGCATGTTTACCATAACATATGCTGTGATGTGCTGCATCACTTGCCAAAGTTGTATAATCATTCCATGAGCAATCAGTATAATATATTCTGAGTTATTTATTATCTAGAAAATAGAAAAATGGCAGAGTGTAGTTTTCATGTACAATATGAAAAATGAGATATCTAGCCTGTTGCTATTGATTGTCTTTAGATAATCTTTGATAAAAAAAAAATGTAGCTACCCTTTCTTCCTACTTCTCACAAAATACTTAGCATTAGGGTATACAATCAACCAGGATATTCAGCTTGGCCAATACTCATCGCTTCTTTTGATTGCAGGAACTTAAAATCAAGATTTATTCTCACATATGGTGCTCAAAGAGTTAAAGCAAAAGTGTCTTTTTCATGTTCCTCACACTAGTGCCCAGAAGTTCAAAAGATAACAAGCACTTTTCTCTATTAAGGAAATATAAAATGCATTTGCAAACATGTGTCTAATGGCAGTTGTCAGAAGCAATTATTTTCAAATACATTTCACAATTTAATCATGCTGAGAAGTGCTCCTGAACTTTAAGGATCTGGACTAAATAATAAAGGTACTGTTTCCCGTTAAAGAAAAATACTGTGAAAAATTATGAAAAATACTGTAGGAAGATTAATTGTCACAGAGTAACCTAGTGCATAGTATTTATGTTTTGCTCGTTAGTTTATAAACTCTGACTCCTCAAGGGAGTCAAGCATTCATATAATGAGCTGAAGTCCTAGGATTTGTATTTAAGGCTTTAATTCAACAGAAGATATTCTTTTTTTTTTTTTTAATTTTGTTTTCTTTTCCTTTTATAGCTTTAGCTGGATCACTGGACAGCTAGTTATTGTTAAGAAAAAAAAGTTATCAACTGCATTGCCTACAAGCCTGATATTAAGGATACTATGACATAACGCGACCTTTGATATATGTCCTCAGCCATCAAATTGTCTGTTGAAAGAGCTAAAAAAGAAAAATTGAGCTAATTTTAATTTGAAAAGTTCAATTGAGAGAAGTTATTAACAAAAGATGGAGCTAGAAGTGTGATGTTGGAGCCTGGAAACTTCTGAGATGATGTGTAAGATGAGTGGGAATATGATGGAATGTAACTGATATTGATAAGAACAGGGACAAACAAAATAGAAAGAAAAAATAACTGAAATGAAAGCATATCTCTTATGTACTTAAGCTAGTCAATTGCTTAAAGATAAATTGTGAAGAAAATAGTAATAACAGTGTTTTATATGACATGTATAGCTTGTCTGTAATATATAAGCAAGCTTTAGAATATAGATGCCTGGGAGTCCATCCCTTAAAAAATGAAAGAAGTTTGCCTTTTATCATTTCAAAACCATTAGGTCATGAAGCTGCTGATTTCTTCAGAGGACTCTGGAAGATTGAACATCTAGATACAATTGCTGAGTTGCTGAGATTTTTAAAATCTCCGTATATGAAAGGATTAGAATACAAAAACAAGGGCAAGGCCAGAAAGTGAATAATGGTATGAAGGAAAACTTCATCATGCAGAATTTAAGGACTTCACCCTAACCAGCTTATTGAAAGAAAGACGGATAGAAAATTGATTATTGCAATCTCTAATATGGTACTTAAATGGAGGAGATTCTTTGACAATGGAAATAGGGCAATCCAACAGGAAATTCATCTGGGGACTAACAGTAATAATGTACAGCAGCTCCAAGAGAATTCTCCTCATCCTAAAATTTCCTCTCCCTGCTCTTTTCAGCTTGTCTATTCTTTTGTACACCTGTTCTGGTTTAATTTAATTACTGCTGTTTACTTAGGGAACGGGTGGGAAGGACCTTCATCAGGAAAAATATAAAAGGAAAGCAGACAATGTATAATGTAGACAGGAAAAAGAAAGATCTAAAATGACATGGAAGGGAGCACTTTTTTTTTTTTTTTTTTTTTTTTTTTTTTTTTTTTCAGAGATGCTGGAAAAGAGTTAAAAATTAAGTTCGAGGGACCTGTAAAAAAAACTAGAAATATTTGACTTCAAAACATCACTTCCTAGCGAGGGGTATGATTAAACACTGGAACAACATATCAGGAAGGATTGCTTAGAAATATCCTTTCTCAATAAGCTGCTTTGGACCAAGCACTGGAAGTAATTTTTAATTTCTTTGTGTAATGCAGGTGGTTATGAAAGCTGGATCACAACCCCTCTGAATTCTCCTGTGTATTCTCATCCCTTTTGGTCTTGGTCATACCAATAACAGCAGAGTTTTCTCCAAAATCTTTGTAGAAGCAGTGCCATCTCAGGGTTTCAGCTGGTCATATGAAGGTATCAGGAAGTAAACTTCACATTGTAGTCTGATTTCTGTATTTCATTTTTGTTTTGTTTCTTCTGAACCAGTGAAAACTAGCATGTGAATCCTCTTACATTTTTAGCTCTTAAATCATTTTTACTAGATTTATATCCAAAAGAGCAATAAGATGCTAAGGCACCAGTGTAGACCATATCTACACTTCTCAGACTTGTTTAGTCTTCTTAACAATTTTCTCAATTAGAAGTTATCTGATTTTATCTCACGCTAAGTAAATAAGAAAGTCACAAGTAAGCTGACATATCTTTAAAGACAATCAAAAAAAATCTCAGTATTGGCAAAATTATTTCCGCTAGATCACAGAGCATCTAGCACAAAAATTCAGTTTAAATTTAAAATTCCACCGAGTCAGTCCCTACTATGACCAATTTTATCACACCAACATACTGAAGACACAAGTCAACGACAGTACTCATTTACTTAGGAAACATAATCTAGAATGGAAATGTAGACAATTCATCGGTCGCAAAAAATCTTCATCAGCCATCAGCTGCATATTTCTTTGGGCAGTGAGCGCACCAAAGTCTGTTATTAATGTAAGTATTTATTTTTCACCTTAGTGGTTCACTCGTGTTGCTTGAGAGTAAATATGAATGCGCTGAAAGCACACCTGGTACCATCACAGCCTCTGGTATTAATATAGGTCGTGTTTCTTCATTTTGATTGGCTAATACAGACTTAAAAATCTTGGCCAAGATTCTGCTGACAACAGCTCTCAATAGGAATTATATTTATATTACTTTTTCACACATTTTAGTGTAGTTTTTCCTGATTTTTAAGGCAAAAAAAAAAGTGTATTGGCCTGACTGTATAAGTCTAAGTTTATTATAAAAAAATACTAAATAATTCCCTGAAGTTGCATAAGAAGAGTGAGATTCATGTTCCAATATTCCCAGTTTTGTGATTGGGAATAATGTCTCCTTCTCAAACTCAAACTCCTTATCCCCGATTTATCCCTTCAATCTTATTTTCAAGAACGATAAGAGGGAAGACCTGAGGAACAACAGGCTGGTCAGCCTTTCGGGCCTTGGCAGGCTGATGAACCAAATCCTCCTGAACTTTGTTTCAAAACACCATGGGCACCATGGATTTAAAAAGAGGAAAATCATGTCTAACCAATTTGAATCTTCTACACTGAAAAGACTAGCTTGGTAGATGAGGGGTGAGCAGTTGATACTATTTACTTTGACGGCAGCCTGGCCTTTGACTCTGTCTCCAACATCATTTTAATGGACAAACTGATAAAATACAAACTGAGTAAGCAGACATTGAGGTGGCCTCACAACTAACTGAATCATCTGGTTCAGAAAACTGTGATCAGTGTCTCCAAATGTAGATGGAGGCTGAAAAAAAATAGATTGTAAAATCTATTACCAACTTCTCAGTAGTGTAAGATCCATTATTTTATTGGTTTGGAGACAGAAAATGTTGACCAGGTTTTAAAGGCAACATTTTCAGGAAAGAGATAAAGCAGCATTGCTTGTATATCATCTTGTATAGCCGTCATCATCTAATCCACATCCATATTTAAGTTTAGAGATAGTTATATTATTTTGCAATACCTTCATTTCCTATTGCATTTGAATTTACATATTAGAACACACTAAAGTTCTGGTTAATTTAACTTACTTTCTCCAACAATAACTTAAAAGTGTTTAAGAATAGCACAAGCATCTAGTGACACTTCCCCTGTATAACCTCCCAGCTTTAAGCTATCTGACTTTTCAAGTCACAACTTATATCTTTGTGCTTAATAAACCCTGATATACTTGTCTGTCATGAATTTTTCAAATTTACATCACTTCCGTATCTACATGCATATTTAGGATCATGATGCCTTCATAAATATCTTGTCAACATTTTTCAGTGTCATGGTGACCTTAAAAATATTCGCTCACAATCACCAGTGTCAAAAAACACAACCTCATAAATATTTCATCAAAATCTCCTTATCACTTACTGTCAAAACAACATTATTCACATTCACATAGATACTAAATTCACATTCTTATCTGATAAATTAACATATCACAAAACCCTATAAATGAATAGAATTTTCTATTTGTTAGTTTTATAGCTTTCTTCCCATCTCATGGAAAATAAATATGCATTATTAATATTAAAGTAACATATGGGGATATATGCAAATATTAAGGAAAAATATGGAAAGTATAAGTAACCAATACTACCCCCATACATAGTCAGAGTCATATGATTGTAAGATAATTCATTTTAGAAAGAACCTCCAGAGGCCTCTAGTCCAACCTCTGCTCAAAACAACATTAGCTATGCAGCCAGGCAAACTTGCACATGGCTTTATGCAGTCTCTTCTTCAAAACTTGCAAGGATGGATAGGGACTGCACAACCTCCCTGTGCAATGTGTTAGATTTCCTGAGTGCCCTCAACTTAAAAAAATCCTTATGTAAAGTACGAAGCTCTCTTTCTTTTCAGTTTACAGCTGTTGTCTATATCCTTCTGAGATGCCCACTGCAAAGAGCCTGGCTCTGTGTTCTCAGTATTTTCCTTGTAGGCACTGGGCACTGCTGCTGGATCCCTGCTCCGGGCTGAACAAGCCCAACTCCTTCAGCCTGTCCTCACAAGCAAGTGGTCCAGCTCTTGACCACTGTGGTGGCCCTACACTGAACTCACTCAAATTTATCTGTCGTTTTATGAAACTGAACACAGTATTTGAGCACTGTCCAAGTAGCGATAAGTATAGGGAAATAATCTCATGCCTCAGTTTAATGGTTGTCTTTGTTAACGCAGAGGCTGCCTGTCCTCTTTGCTGACAGGTTACACTACAAGCTCATGTTCAGTTCACTGTCTGCCCAGATTCTGTCCTTTTCCACAAAGGTCCTTCCCAGCCAGGCAGGCCCCAGCCATTATCATTGCAAGAGCTTCTTCCTTACCAGGTGCAGGACTCAAATTTTTTCTTTTCTGAATTTCATAAGGTTGCTGTTGGCCTAGTTATCCAGACTGTTTGGATCCTTCTGAATGGAATCCTTGCCCTCAGGGATATTGACTGGTTCCTCAAAATTGTTGCGATCTCCAATTTTCGTAAGAATGTATTCCATCACCTCCTCCGTTAATAAAGATGTCATTGATAAAGACGTTAAATGGGATAGATCCCAGGATAGATCCATGTGTTACTCCACTTTTACTGACCTCCAGGTAGATTATGATCAATAAACCATCTGCCCCTGATCATCCAACTAGCTTTTATCTGTCTGTTTTCTTACCCACCCATCCAGACAGTAGTGACTGAGATACGGGAATACTGTAGGAGTCAGTGTCAAAAGCCTTGCTAAAACTGAAGTAAATGGCATCCCCTGTCAACAGGGAATGCATTAACAACTGATCCAGTCATTTCATCATAAAAAGGCAATCATGCTAATGAAACTTACTTATCTCTTGGCAAATCCATGTTTACTGTTCCCAGTTATCATCTTCTCCTTCATATGCCAGGAACGTCTTCTAAGAGGACTCACTCCATGATTTGCCCAGCTATTCAAGGGCAGCTAATTGATTTATAGTTTCCTGAAGTGACTGGCTACTTTTGAAGTAACATTTTGGGTGCAACATTTGCCTTTCTTCATTCATAACTCCTGATTCCAATGACCTTTTAAAACTGATAGAAAGCGGCCTTCCAAGGTCATTGAACTTAGCTTAGATTAAACTCTTAGCTTTCTTGGATGCAGCTGGTGAATCTGAATGGATAAAGTAATTGATCCTCATCCAGTGCTGGTTGTTCTCCTCTTTGAACTCCTGCACAGAGACCTGGAAGACCTTGCTGGTGAAAGCTGAGTCAAAAAGTCGCTGAGTATCGCAGAATTTTCTGTGCCTGCTGCCACAGTGTCTTTTCTGAAGTTGCCTTACTTTCATTGCAAAATTAAAAAGGAATCCTGAAATCTGTTACATTTAATGTGATCTCTGAGCCATACATAATTGAATCATTGGCAGGTTGTACAGCCAATATTTTAAATTGTTTTAAAACTATTTATAATGCATAGTTTCAACAAAAAGGTCTATATTTTTAGCTCAAATGTTGTGCATTTCTGATTTATTTAGGATTGAGCTTTAGTTAAACTTTCCAAAACCTGTAGATTATTTAAGAAGCACTGCTTTTATTGGAAGAGATTCTTTTTTTTTTTTTCTTTTCACAGAAGACATATCTTTGTGAAGACATTAGTGTAATTCATTGCTTACTAAACAAACATTTTGGGAAGCAATTAAGAATACAGCTATGTTCCCTTGGCATTTAGTGCTTTGTATCTACAAAATTTGTTTCCTCATATGATTTCCTTCTGGGTGCAATGTTGCAACATTTTTTTTCCATTCATGTCAACAGGCCAGGCACACAGCAGATTGCTTCAATACTGCCTCTCTTATTATTATTATTATTTCAATAATTATAATTATTATTATTTCAAAGCTTGAGGAGAGGCACTACTTGTCCCCCAAAAAAATATCCCTTAAAAATATCTTTGAACATTGATCCAGACTTTAACTTGAAATAATTTGACAGAGGAAAAATGTTTGCTTACTAAATTCCCACTAGACAAGGGAGACTATATGAGTGTGTCAATATGTCGTTACAACATTCGCTTTTTATCTCTTTTCTGTATTATTAGGTGCTGGGTTTAGCTTATTGCAGAACTGGGGGACATCACTAAGTACTATTCTGTACCAAAATTTAGTCTGCTTCCTGTGGCTTCCATAGTCCTCTATGTTATTCAGACTGGTAAACTCATTTTCCTAATCATCTGAGTTGCATCATTAATCTTTGTGTTCTGATTGGACAACCAAGGTCTTGTTCTGTAGTGCAATAGAATCTATTAAACCAACCATCGCATCCCACAGGATTACATCTTTAAGATAAAAAGTTCGGTATTCATAAAAAATGTGGAATGACCACAAGCAAGTGTGAAATCAAAGCTTCATCATGTATTTGGAGATAGCTGCTCAACCTTCAATTTCATAGGTCTGTCTGCATTCTGTATAACAAAGATTCAATAAAGGTGAGTATATTAAGCATGGTTCACAGAAGCACAGAATTACAGAACAGTTAAGGCTAATCCAAGCATCCTGCCGAAGAAGGTTGAGCAGATTGTTCAAGACTATATCCAATTTGTTTTGAATATCTGCAAGGATGGAAACTCCCCAGCTTCTCTGGCCAGCTTGTCCCAGCACTCAGTCACTCTCTCACTGAAAAATGTTTTTCTTATATTCCCGTTTCATTTTGTGTCCATTGACTCCTGTCCTATCACTGAGCACCACTGACAAGAGTCTGACTTTGCGTTCTCTACATTCTCTCTTCAGCTATTTATTATATGATTCCCTCTGAATTTTCTCTTTCCCAGGCTGAATAGTCTCTATTCCCTCAGCCTTTCCCCATGTGAAAGATACTCCTGTCCTTTCATCATCTTTGTAGATCTTCGTGGGACCCTCTCCACACTGTCCACAACAGTACTGCAGAGCCCAGAACAGGACAGTGTCCTCACTAAGGATGAGTAGAGAGGGAGGAACCTCAACGTTCTTCCTAATGCACCCCCGAAGACCACTGACTTTCTTGTCCACAAGGGTCCTTTGCTGGCTCATGACAAACTTGTCCACCAGGACTCCCAGGTTCTTCTCCACAGAGTTACTCTCCAACTGGTTGGCCCACAATCTGTCCTGATGCATGTGGCTATTCCTCCCCAGGGGCAGGACTTGACATTTCCCTTTGTTGAACTTCATGAACTGCCATCTCTGCCTGCTTCTCCCATCTGTTAAGGTTCCTCTGAATAACTCTTCCTCCTCAGCTACTCCACCCATTTTTTTTTTTTACTGTTTGGAGTTCAGAATAACTCCTTCTGAAGTGATGTAGCCTTCTACTCTAGTGATGCCACTTCATCCTGAGCAAAGGAAAACTGGTCACAAAGAAGGCAGGAGCAGGGACTGGTCCAAGAGATGGATCAATACAAACAGTAGCCAGACCTCCCACTCCACGTCCATGGATCTTCCAGTCCATGCAGTAGTGAAAAACATGGAACAAAGGAAAAATGAGGGTCCGCAGCTAATGATATGCATAGATAGCAAATAAATTGAATGAAAATGAAAGTAAAATGAGAAAAAAAAAAAGAAAAAAGTAAACCAATTNAAAAAAAAAAAAAAAAAAAAAGGAGAGAGTCCTGAAGTAGTATTGAATATGCTGGAAGATTTTTCCTTTAATTGAGCTTGTACTTCAACAGATAGGTTTAATACCCAGTCTAAGAGTGTCTTTCTACTGTTCAAGCCCATTGCTGCTTGTTGTGTTCTCTGATTAATGAGTCTTTCTTGAAATGTTTTTATACGTATTTCCAAAGAAACTTATATTTTCCTGGTTATCAGTTTGGCAGAATATATTTGGTTTTCTTATTCTTTCTACTTCAAAGTTTTAAAGGTTTTATATTTTAGAATTATGAACTTTTTAATTTGCTTTTTTCTTTTCTTCCCACCCGACACTGCTTGTTGCAAATTCAGGGTAATATTTCACTTCAGGGCTGAAGTAAAGGAAGATAATTGTTTCCTCTACTTTATATTCACTTCTATTATGATTATGATTGTGCCACTTTCTTTTTTTTCTGTAGTATCTACAAAACTAACTCATGCTCAGTATTTAATTTGCTTTAGCTTCTACTTACTTAAACAACTGTATTGTGCATGAACCTATCATATTTTTTTTTTAAAAAAAGCACTTTAACTTGGCTGGGTGCCAGTTACTACAGGATTGGATCATCAACTTGATGAAGAAAAATAAAGAAAAAGTAAATATTATCATGGAAAATCTTGTTAATTTATTGCATTCTCATCAAGGAAACCAGAAGTAGTGGCAGACTTGGGTAAGTAGTGAGACCACTGACTTTTGCTCTGTTTAGATCATGCTGACTCATGACTTCGTAGTTCTTGAAATATTCATGAAAAAAAAGGACCCTTGTGTCTCAATCTCAGTTATTCATCTTTGTAATTCAGCCAATACAAAGCCAAGTTTGCCTTCACTCCCTTTGCTTCCTATTTCCTACTATCTTTTCCAACAGCTGCTGAAGGAATAAGAAGACATACAGTTGAAAATAACATTATGGAGAACCTCTGTCATAATAAGCACTTGTGCCATGTCAGAGAGAAGCAGTCTCCGTTTCTGTAGTTCTTACACAAAATGGCTTTCATGTCTTTCTGCCTCACTGAATATTCATGGCATTCACTATCTCTTCTGAAGGCAACTTTCTTGTCTAAGTTTCTTAGACCTTTTATTCATCTGCAATTATTTATTATTCAAAAATTCATTTCAGTTTTTAGAAACACAGCTGCAATTTGAGTTGACCTATATATCTTGGGATAGAATTGACCCTAAATCTCTAAATATGAAATCTATTCTGAAGCATTTTAGGACACAAACTATTACAGAATTGCATGATGCTATGCTAGGTATAGCTGAAGCCTGCACCATTAACAGCTGAGCTAATTGTATCTGAATTAAACATAAAGACTCAGTTTGTGTTCTATATTTTATCTATTTCAGAGAGTACTTGCTGTTCGAGCATGCTGGCACCCCGTTGCTCTTGATGTTTTCTTTCAGGGTCCTTGAGAGGTAGGGATTTAGCACTATTCTCATGTTTCCTCTAAAGAGATTTACCAGAAAAAGGTTCTGCATTCTTTCCTCACAGTGAAATCCTTCTTATTCACCACTTAACTTCAGTGAAAGGAAGGAGGGCAAGGTGGGAAAGGATGGAAGTATTTGCTTTTGCCCAAATTCACAGACAGTTTATGGCAGTGTTGCAGTCCAGACATGCTTTTGGAAGATGTGCCACGATCCTACTCCTACTGTCTTTCCAGAATCCCTGCATAGTATTTTAGTCCTTATTATTTATGTGCTTTTCCACACTTTCACACATATGTGGTTACTATAAAATATTGCCCTAAAAATGTTCAACTGTGATTATAAGCATAGTATCAGAGTATGACACAGAAACAAATCAGTCTGTGAGAAGGCATGAGGAAGTTTGGAGAATTGTTGAAACACTGGAATTCATGAGATTATTTTAAAGATGCTTCAATAATGTGTTAATAATTCTTTCAGTCTGCAACTTCACATGTGTTGAATGTTAGAATGTTAGAAGACACAATTCTGTTAGAATGTTAGAAGAATGTTACTGAATATTGACCTCCCTGTTCTTTTCTCATACAAGCCTCAGAACATTTACCACTGCCCTCTCTTCCCATCCACCCCTACCCACACACAGAGCCACATAATTCGGCTCCACTCAGCATAAGGCATAGCTATGGATTCACATCTCAGTCAGCCACACACAGGGAGGAAAAAGTCCTACCCTATTTCCCTACATAGCTGTATCAAGACTAGGCACAGTCTAGCTTTAAATTCTGAGAACTGTTTGCTTCAGCTCTGCTGACTGCAAGCCTCCTGCATAAAGCTGAGTGGGTAACTCTAAGACAAAACATAAATCAGTTGTTCATGACAGTTTGAAACAAACGGATGACAATAAGATGTGAGCAGACTCAAAGTGTGTAGACAATACAGGTTTTTATTAACTACAAAATGCAACATCTTTGGAAAAATATACCAAAAATACTACATTTCTCTTCAATTTAAGCTAAAAAAAAACATATGAAGAGTGAAAGAGAGAAAGGTTGATTCAGGAATACATATAATCACTAATTAGTTTTCATGTGCAAATGTAGCACTTTAAACTCACAGAGTCAATTAGCTGTTTCTTGATAACATAATGTTTTATGTATTCATTAGGCCCGTAAACACAACTCTTTATTAGAAATTGATGGACATTGAAATGGCTGCATCCCAGAGGTATGAATAGCTGCATCATATCTCATAAAAAAAGTTAGAACCTGGGCCACAAGTATAGCTAATCGAAGTCTACATTCAAGTTTTCATCATAACACAGATTCATTGTCAAGACTACATGCATATTAAAAAAATAAATAAATAAACCTGGCAAAGAAATTGAATCATTGCTAATGAATGTAGCACAAGAGCAAAACATAAGTACATTTGTACTAATGTTTGCTAGGTGCTATTTTAAAGACTAACCATAAATCCTGTTTTAAATGAAAACCAGTTTATTTTCCATTTCCAAGTGTGTCTCTATTGAAAGATCTTTACATGTATGTTGATGTCCTATTAGCATTCCTTAAAAGTTTATATCCTGCAGTGTCTAGCTGTTCTCTATGTCAAAATCATTGCAGCTTAGTAGTCATTCCAAATGCACTTTGATAGAATTGGGCCTCTGATGTAATACACTATAGCTGTTCTTTTTCTCAAGGTCTGTGAATGAATTTTATGGTAAGCAGCCATCAGATAAAAATCAGCAATGATTCTGGTAGCAGAGAAAAAAACAAATGCACTACAGTACTACACAACATGATCTACTATTGTATAATGTTAGGTACTTGACCATAATGGTAAGAAAGACTTTGAATACAGGTCTCCCAGTCCTTGAGAAGAGCTTCATAGACCAGGTTTTTATAAAAAGAATATATATTTATAAAAAGAATATAAAAAGAAGGCATTGACACATAATTTCTTCTTGCTATGTTTTAGAAGAAAACCGCAAGCCTCAGTTCTTCAGAAAAAAAAAAAAAAAAAAAAAAAAAAAAAGACGTTACAGGAAAAAATTGTCATCTTATATACAGAGCCCTTAGCTTTTCATAGCATTTTAGAGCTAAAGAACAGCGAGGAGGGTTGCTATAGCCAGTGCATGGTTTGGAGTTTATAGTCATCTGAGCTATTTATTGGGTTTGTGTGTCCTTCTATATTTCTCAGAAACATTTGCATTTATTTTAGCAATAGCCTTAGAAATATTTTCTACAATTGACTATAAACTAAAATGAGGCAGCTCTAATAGCAAAGCTATGTTGTCTGTAGTTTGCTTTCACAGTTTCAGTACAGTGTGAAATATTCTCACTGCAGACCCAAGTGAAAGCAGCAAATATGCAACCAAGTTTGTCCCAAACTCTTCAACAGAACTACAATACTAAAAATTCATATACAGTATGTCTCTACATGCACAAAAATGAGTGTTCTTTGTGCTACTGAAATAGCCCAAAGAGTACTTAAAATCACTGCCTACAGATGGCTTGATATACTTTTCCTCTTTTCTTTTAATGAAACAAGTTTGTTCCTCCCACAGTGCAAAAGAAATTTTAACAGCACAAGGCTGTCTTAATATCACCTTTCATTTCTATACAGGTAAGTATACCCAAAAATCAGATGGTATAATCTTGGGCTGGGCCAACATCAGTTTGTTTTGTCAGGTAGGTATTTCCTTGCATGTTATATTGCATAGTAACATTCTTAATTCAAAGTTTAGGGTGACAAAGGAGTTTGTTTTCAGGTTGCAGCTTATTATGTTGCAGATTACCACTGAGTACAGTTGCTTCCTTCTGTAACAGCTACTGCAAGGAGTCTGGTTATGATGCCAAAGGAAATGTAAAATCTGTACTCCTACACTTTCCCTGGTAGTAGGCAAAGGAAGAGAGATAAGAATTGTTCTCGCATCAGACTGATGATACACGATGACACTATTTTTTTTCCTATTCTACCTGACAACAAATAACTGCCGAAAGCATCGGTTATAATTTTATGGTCTTAAAAAAATCATATTCTGCACATACCAATCTTTAATGCAAAATTACTAACTTGTGTCCAGAAGTCCTGATTCCTTAATTATTGGCGAATGGTGAACTGATTTGTCCATTCCTTCCTTATTTGGTAGGGATATATATCATGAAAGCATATTAATCACAGGTTAGCAGAGAAGGCAATACCTAAAATCAGTGTTTTTTTTCTTGGCTATAGTTTGGTAATATAAAAGATAAAAATGCATAGATAATAAAGGCAGAAGATCTAAGACATCAGGGTGGGTTTTAGGAAGCATCATGTGTCACTGCCACATACGAAAAATTTCTGATGTAATAACCTCCTTTATGTTTTCTTGTTAAAGAAATTGCAGATCTTTGTGTACAGAGGTAAATATACACATACGTATGTTTTGTATAGATATACAGATTAAATAGACTGATGTCACACCTACACACACACATTTACACATTCATAAATTTGCACATTCTTATATTCTATTATTGTGCATGAGCTGCTGCTTCTGATAAAGCAGCCACAACTTGTTCCTGCTAGAAGTGCTCTACCTTTGTATTTACAAATATTCCTCCAGTACGTCAGGCTGTTTCTCTAGCACGTTTAAAAGAACAGGTTTCCTTTAGACAATTGGAGTTCAGCATAACTAGGGAAAATTCTCATTTAAGTGCAGGGAAACAGTAATTAGTCATTTATATAAAATTAACAGATTTAAAGGGAGGTTTCTTATGATTATTTCCTCACTAGTTCAAATAAATATGCTACCAAACAAGGTAAGAGGTTCACAGAAGCATGCAAATACCCAAACTTTGGAACACTATGATACATTTGAGAAAGCCTGTATAGCCTGTGTAATTAAATTTGACAAATATCCTATGGCTATTTTATCTGCCCTTTCTCCAATAGTCACCACTTATGTGTTTCCATCTCTTCTATTACTGTTTCAAGACGTGACATTTCCCTTGGTCTTTTTTCATGCACTTTTACGTATTAGTCTGAGTGTAAAGTTAATATCTTGGTAGCTGTGTGATGAAATAATTAACCTTCATATTAAAAAAAAAGAAAAAAAAAAAGTCTTTACAGCATTTCTAAAATAAAGATTATGCAATTTGCATTATATACAGAGTACATCATTCAGTCAGATAATGGTTTAATTGGCACTTGTTTGGACAGTTCTACTTCAATTGCTGGTGACTAATGCAGTTCTACTGCTATTCATTACTCACTATCTGTTCCTATGCACTCTACACTTGGTATTCTACCTAACTTTTCTATATTTATGTGCTATAAAATGCATCATATACAGTAAGTATAAAAGTTCAGTTAATGCAGACAGGTGAAACATTCCTTCTTAAAAGGACACGAAATTCCTAAGTAGTAAACACTATGTAATAAAAAAGTAAACTATGCATCTATACAAATTGAGAAGATGAAGACAGCCATTCACTCTTCCCATGTCCTAAGCATGTTCAGATGCTTTTCTCCAGCTCAGAAGCAATGTAACCCATAGCCAAACAGAGGTGTGTTGAAATTTATCTGTTAAGAGCCGAAGCATTTCAATCAAGTCATAAGGAATATGTCACATGACAGCAATATCCATAATCTTTTCCCCCAAATCCTTCCTAATTTTGCTGAAGAGATAAGTTCAGCTCATGATTTCACCTTAACATATTGCTGAATGGGTGCAAAATAGTGCCACTGGCCAGTTTTTATATAGTCTCTTTGCTATTAAAGCATTCACCTGAGATACAACTCTTCCAGTGCAAGAGAGTTAAAGAGAGTACTCTATCCCCAGAAAAGCAGATCTTCTGGGAATAGTAACTAGTCCCAGACTATTCTGTGTGATAGAGAACTACCTATCTCCTGTTGTTTGAGGGCTACCCTGTGAAAATAGTTCTCAATGTAATGAGTCACAAAAACAGTTTTAGTGGAAATGCATTCTAGAGTTAAATGCTTAGGGCATTTCAAGGAGGATCATGATTCTTCTCTTGATTCTTCCTCATGAGTTATATTTCTCTGTATATCACTTCTGTATTTTATACAGTGATTATGTTTAACATAGAAATAATTAAACAGTTCTACAAAAAATAAAAACTTTAGCAATAACCTTGGCTCTTTCCTTGAGGATAGGTGTATCCTTCCCAAATGGAAATATTAGTGACATTTATTGACAATATAATGCAGGAGAGGTTTAAGAGAACAAGACAGTGCAAAACAAGGACTGTATATGTTACTCCTTATCAAAGCAATACTAAGAAGATGAGAACATTTATTTGTTGCACACTTGAAAACAACAACAACAACAAAACAAAACAAACAAAAAAACCCAACTGTGACCTCATAAAGGACTTTGTAACTTTTGTGAACTCTTTTGTGATCAGCCAGAGTTGTCACATGCCTTGGAAATACCAATAAAAAATCCCTTTGAATTACTGCTTGTGACCTTTAACTTGCAACAGGTTTCCAATTTTTTTACTATCATTTAAAACTTTGTACAGCAGCCCCAGTGGGTGTTTTGTTAGCTATCACCAAGTGTTATCTTCACATGAGGGCAGATGTGAACACACATGCAGATGTATAATATATATCCATACATGTCTATTACAACATTTTTGTTGAGATTCCCAATGGCTAAAAAGCATCAGAGCTGCCACTATTCAGCTATATTAATTTCTAATATCAACCTTCTCCCTGGTAGCAAAAGTAGTCTTTTGAGAGATAAAGGGGATTAATGTTAAACTTGGCTATCCCATTCATAGACCAACACCTTAATTAAAAATCTATAATAGAAGCAGAAAAGTAGGTTTGTAGAAAAGAGTGATAATGCGATCCTTCTTTTTTGTTTTCAAAGAAAACAGCACTGCCCATTTACTCCCTGTTATTGATGTCCGTAGTGTGACTGTAATATGTTTTAAGAATATAGTAAACAAAACCACAGATAAGTCACACAGAAAGTAATACCTATGTCCTGACCTGAGCTTGTCATTGAGTTCCTTGATATGTCTAGTTTAATGCAGTTCTGAGCATGTCCAAAGATTTGCTTCAAGGTGCAGGAAGCTCTTGAAAATGAAACAGTACAGGTGTTTTTACAGAAACCACCAAATTTCTTAGTTGGAAGGGACCTCTAGAGATCACTCAGTCCAACCCCCTTGCTCAAAGCAGGATCAACAAGAGCAGGTTGCTCAGGACACTGTTCAATCTGATTTTGAGTATGTCCAAGGATGAAAGCTCCACAGCCTCTCTGGGCAGCCTATGCCCATATTTGATCAGCCACTCAGAGTCAACAAGTTTTTTCTCACATTTGAATGGAATTTGCTGAATTTAAGTTTGTCTACTTCTTTTCGTCCTTACACTGGCACTGCTGAGAAAGAGCCTGTCTCTATCGTCTTTACTCCCTCCACCAGGTACTTGTATACTTCTCCAGGCTAAAAAGTCCTACTCACAACACTTCAATTTTTTGGCTAGTTTAGCCCCTCCTCTTGCAACCACAAGTTGCGATTTGTTTATTTAATAAACTCTTTTTTTTTAACCTCAAAACTTAAAATTATTTGTCTTTGCTGAATGCCAAATGGAAGAATGCTTACGTAAAGAAAAATACTGCTTTGGTACCTACTGATAAAATTGCATTCTGTATATGCACTCATATCATACAATTATGAAGCATCTGGCAGTTTTATTTCCCTCATGAAAGCAAAGAATAACATATCTGTGAGGAAGAAAAGTTGTCTTAGTTTGCAGAAGAAAGGTTTCTTCCTTTGATGTGTTGCACATGAACTCTGCTTTTCCAAACCTTTTGGTGTCCGAGTAAACTTTTCTATATTTTCAACTTTCAGTTATGAAATCAAAGCAGAGTATTTGTCCATTTCACACTGAAAAACTCAATATCTTTCAAACTTACACTACTGAAATTGCTCCTGTGTTTTAGCAATACATTAAATAATGATAATAATAAAGGAATAAAATTTAATTTAGTGCACTCAAATCACATCAGCCCTGTAGAGTTACTAGACAGTTCCTGAAAGAATTGGTGGAAATACTAAATCCATAAAAGCTCAGTCTCAGACTAGAGTTCGGTCATTTTTAGCTTTATCATTAAATGCAAATTACTAAACATTATCGTTGTAAAAAACAGTTCAAACTGAAATACTTTCAGGGGAATAATTTAAAAGTTTATTTTTATCAATTTTTCATTAATAAAAACATGAATTTTACAGCACCTACTAAATGTCTTTAATTTAGTTCTATGAATGAATTTTTAACAAGAAAATGTGGAATGATGGAATACTAAGATTAAGATTACATGATAGAGAGAAGACAGTCTAAAAATTGAGATATATAAGAAATTCAGAACCAAAAAGCCCAAGAACAGGATAAATATCTTAAACTAAGCAGTTGACACAGATATTAATGTCAGGAAAAGAAAAAAGGCATGGACAGCAAGTCAAGAAGTGTTACAAATCCTATGGACACTAACACCATACTAAACTATATAAAATTTCGAAGTCAAGCTGTTATTCTCTGTTAACAAACCTGTATTGTAGCATATATATGTCACTGAATCAACACTGCCTCTGGGGGGTAATACCCACCTGTAATACCCACCTGGATGAAGACTGACCCACTCACCAGTGTGAGGCATTTCCCTCCTGTGTGAGCTTATCATGCATTTAATCTTTTCAAGCCAAATTACTTGGATCAGGACCAATATTCCTCATGCCAACAGTAATTCTGGGAATAGCAGTTCTGGTCCAGGTCAAGGTAAAGTGTTAAATATTCAGAGTGTGTCCATTATTGTTAAAAATATTTTGAAAGTAATATCCTACTACAGTGTCATAGAGCAGCTAAAAAAATCTTTGTCTTGTAACGAGGAAATATAAATCTGTTTTGAGTTTCCTGAATGAAACAGGCTGGAAATTCTTCACTAAAGTAGGCGTTGTTTGCAACCACAACCTTTCATGAAAATGATTCTGTTTCAGGTGAACTTTCCTGTCTCCACAATGACTTTGAGAGAGAAAGAGCAAAAGTCCCTTCTTTGCCAGCTTTGAAACAGAACGAAGGCTTTCTGCCTACCATTCCTCAGACTGGCATGCTACAGTTGTTCTGCTACTGTTACTTCTCCAGAAACCGAAAAGATCTGTCTACTCCAAAGTGTTGGTCAAACTGAAGTTAGTCCAGCATTCTGGTACATTAAATTCCCCTTGTAGTTTCAGTGTAGTCCTCTCGTAGTTTTATTATTCACCAGCTCCCTTCTAAATCGTGTTGAGTAATGCTACTACTTAAAAAGTTCCTGCCCATATGAGTACATTTCAGCAGGTTAGCTTGGCCTTAGCGGTACAAGGAAAATTATCATTTCACTAAACACAGCAATATATAAATACAGTATACACTGTACCTGAAAAGGTAATTCAAACCTTTTTCCAATGCTAAAAAAAACCTAAAGAATTTACTTTTGATAAATCACAATGTTCTTGTGCATCTTTCCCTTTGAGATAGGTAACATATCAGTCTTCAGCAAGATCTTTCCTCTGAGGGGAATACCTTCTTTTGGGAAAATTACTTTTCCTAGTTGCTCCCCTGTAAATAGCAATGGTCATCCCTCCTCCAGTGATGATAACAAAGAGCGGGTATGTTTTGCTGACATGTGGCACCACCTCCATCAGTAGCCCCTGCATGGATAATTGAAGGATACTGGGCACTCAGGGATGCTTCTTCTATAGCTTGTTGACCTTCTTCACAGAGAGGAATGGAAAGTCCTTTCCATGAACAACTTAAAATAAGCCTTTATTCATTTTAGTCTTTACCCTTAAGTTTCAAAACACAATGTTGAGCATTGTGACTGACAGAAAGCAGAAACATAGTGCATGCTGGATTTTGCATTTGATATTTCCTCCCTTCCCTCCCCTTTTTTTTTTTTTTTTTCCTGAAGTCTTGGCTACTGCTTTGGAACCTGTCCCTGTTCTAGGCCTATCCTTTTTCTACTTTGAAGGACATTTAAAACCTCAGCAGAAGTTGATGGATATTTGATCTGTTCTGTCAGTGAGATGTATTCTTCTGTGTTCTTCTGTCTGTGGGTTAGATTCCCCTTAGTATGAGCTGCGGCCTCAGTTTGTCTTCCTCCATCTATGACAAAAACTGTTTATCTCAGAGGTACAAGATCGAGGTCTGAAGTCCTCTTTTCCTACAGTTGATAATTCTATAGAAATGACATGCTAGTGTTGGTTGAGACACAGAAAAAAAATACATTTTCCTGTATAGATATGTCTAGTAGTCATCTGTAGAAATATCTAATAGGACCATAGTTCAGTAGGGTTATTCAGTAGGGGAATTCTGAGGTTACTATTTTAATAACTTTTTGAGCTATTTTGTCTAGATATTTGCATTATACTAATGCGCAAATATAAAGGTAAGATCAGTATTATATATGAGATTATATGATATTTTATCATATTATGCATATTTAATTTTTGGATATGTTCAACATTTTCTCAAGAAATGTGAATTTTTTTTTTCAATTCAAAAGGTTTTTTTTGTGTGTGAAAATGTGAGGATTTCTCATGAAATGAGAAATGTATGCTATGTCAACCCCTGACCATCTTTCTAAATCAACTGGTAAAAGACAAAATATCATGCATCTATAAAAAGAAGGGTAGGTGACAAGAGAAGCAGAAGAGAAGAGAAGTAGAAGAGAAGCAGAAAAAGAGATATGAGTAAACATTTTTATTTGTGAATGACTTGTAAAGATTCTCAAATACCTTTTTTTTAAAAGAAGGCCACAACCTGTTTAGCACTAACAAAATCTCAGCATCACTGTCTGTAAAAATGTATCAATTCTAAGCAATAGGAACTAGAATGGCAGTTAAAAAGTTTCTGTGTTTTTGGTTTGCTTGTTTGTTTGCTGGTTTGCTTGTGTGTCTTTTTCCAGCAGAGGGACTGTTAGAGCTAAGCGTGAAGTGTTAATTAAACCCTCTCTATGAAAATGGGAGCCTATCAGATTTAAAATATCTGTAAAGGTCCCTGAACTGAAACATTTAGATTAGAATCAGTGCATGGAAAGATTATGGCATTAGTAAGGAAAGCAAAAAGGGTAGCAACAATGAAGACATTTAGAGACTGAATTATTTTATTACGGGTAGAAAAGGTGAGCTCTGTGAACGTTACAGAGAGCACTGTCTGGATAAATCCAAATGGCCAGTGCTTCATGTTGTGAGCAGATGGCCACACAAGCTGTAAAATGAATGTGGTTGTGCATGTGGTATTGCAACCGTTCAGCATGTTTTGAAGTGAGAGCAACCTTTTCTTTTTTTTCTTTTCTTTTTTTCTCTTTTTTTTTTTTTTTTTTTTTTTTTTACACAAACAGGAGCTGTTATTAGTGACCACAGGTTTAGTTCAAGGAAATGGTATTTTTACTCCATGATCTACTGTATGCAAGTCTGTAAAATGATGCCGCTTGCTCCATCTATTTCAGCAGTCCCACTCATAGAAGAAGAAGGTAGAAGAAGAAAGTGTGAGGACTTCATTCCTTTCTTCCTTCTTTGTAGAGCTTGGAAGAGATACCTTTTTGGTGGTGTCTAAAGGGAAAACATTCTCTATGTTCGAAGGTGACAGTAATAGCAAAAGACTTTTCCTTCCCTTCAAACAATTTCTTTCACTTTTATATCATCATAAATTCAGCCCTCCTCACTAGGGTGCTCAGTAGGGTGAAATGAGATAAAAGCAAGGTCAAATGCTTTCATTCAGATCACGGACACCAAGACATTTTTTTTTGCATAGTTCGTCATTATCTTTACATTGCTTTAAATGAAAAGGCCTTTTCTCCCACTTAGATCTGTGAAAAGGATGGAAGGTAAAGTAAGAAATTTGGGAATCTTCTTTAAACATTATGATGGCAATTTTTCTTACAATGGTATGCTGAGATACATACTGATATACCCTTGGCATCTCAGGACAGTAGGGAACAGAGATGTTTGGATTTGTTCAGACCGCTTAGGAACATGCTGCAAAGAAAAAAAAAAAAAAGAGGGGAGGCATATTTTTTTTTTCTTACAGAGAGAGAAAAGAGCATTTCTTTGTATTGTGCCTTGATCAAGAATGCAACATCCAGCTGAGCCTAATCAAACAGAGAGAAACATGTGGCAGTGTTTGTGTGCAGAATACACACACACTCCAAGACACAGTATGCCTGCTGTCAGATTTTAACCCCTCTGTAAGGCATTATTTTTTAAACACATTTTATCACATAAATATTGTGACAGTGAATTTTGATTTTTTTTTTTTTTTTTAATTGAGTGCATCTAATCTTTAGAGATTAGCAGGAAGAGCTTGCTTCCTGTCTCAGGAATGAAACACCAGGATGACAGCTGGGAGACAGTATTTCTTAGCCCTGTTTTGGATGTGGATTGACTTGGCCACTGTGCAGAATTCATCACCTTTCTCTGAGCCTCAGTTTCTCAAAACAACAACAAGAACAAAGAGAAAACCACAAAATGTCACATGACCAGTATCTAGGCATTAATACAAGATATTGAAAGAAAATAAAAATACAAATACCACTGTCTCCTGTCATGTTCAATGCTCAATAACTGGTGATATCTAAACATACACAGAACAGTATAGAAATTTGTGTTTAATAATCCCTATTGAAGTTTTTTGTTGGCATGGTTATTGTTTGTTTGTTTGTTTGTCTATGAATTCATATCCTCCATGCTCAAAACCTTGTAAGTTTTTAATATCAACAATAGTCTGTTCCAAGGACATAAGCTGAATGAAGAAGCTATTTATATACTACAGGCTTATTTTATTTGATGTTCTTTAGTCTTCACATGGTAAAAGTGAATAAACATCTCTATATCTTCTTCATGACAAGCATGACAATCTTCACATAAGCCCCTTCATTTATATCTTTTCTGGGTTGAAGAGCCTGTGATATTCTTTCAATACTGAACTACTCTTTCTTCTACAGTTTGTCACAAATCTTTAGACCTTATCCATTTCTACAATAACCTTTTCACCATGAGACATAAAAATTATATCCAATGTTAATGGATTTATGAAAAAAAGGTATTATTAAGTTTTATATTGTTCTCCATTCCTTTCATAATAATTCCTAGAATTGCATTTGTTTTCTTGACTGCTACTGCAATGACCTGACATTTTCACAGCGTTATCTGCTGTGACCCAAAGATCTCATTCTTCAGCAGTAATTGTCAGCTTGGAACCATCATTCTATATGCCAAGTTTTGGCATTGCTTTCCACTAATCAGATTTAAATCCCAGCTGTGTCTGATTCATAATCTCTGACAAGATCCCAAGATTCTTATACGCTTGATGACTATCCTAATTCTGATGTGGGTTTTATTGCGTTCTTCATTCCCCAGTGACTCCTGTTGGAGATGTTCTACTCTGTATAAACAAATCCCTGGGGAAAAGATTTAAATATTCCAGGCAGCCCATCTGTGTTACCCTGGGAATAGCTAGTTATTTTTACAAAGCGAAACAGCTCCAAAAGAAATAAGTAAAACTGCAAGGAGGGTAATTTCCATAGTTTTCCTCTATATTCAAGAGAAACAAATAGTATGATGCACGGGGAGAAGTACCTAGATGCTCTAAATTTCTCTCCAGTGGTTATTAAGGACCCTTTGACTCCTGCATGCATCACCTTCTTGATTCAGCTCAGTGGATCTGAATCTTTTCATAAGTCAAATACAAATTTGAACTAAAGTAACCAATATTTAGGGTGAATTGCCTTACTACTGGAAAACTAATTCTTTTAAGGAAAGTCTTTCTTTGGTTTTAACTATACAATTTATGTCAAATCAAACAAAACAAAACAAAACACAAAAAAACTCCAACACTTTTCTTGGTAAAGAGTGTGGGCTTTTCATTTCATATGCACTTTTTCCGATAAAAAAAAAATACAAATAGAATTTTGTACATTTTTTCCAGCTAGCTCTAATAATAACAGTAGTAATAACTATAATAATAATTTCTTAAAGCCATTTTTCTTCAGTTCTTCAGTGCATCAGAAACTTCCTCTGTCAGTTTTTCTGACTGATAATAAAACCTGACTGTGTCCAGAGAGCAAGATTTATCTCTTGTGAATCTAAATGAAACTAACTCTCTCTGCAGCAAAACTGGGTACTGAGAAGGAAGGAAATAAATGATCAGATGCAAAATAACTCCTCTGAAGTTAAAAGAGAAATAAATCAACCATTGCAACTATAAAACTTAAAGAGTTAAGAGAAAACAAGATTTGAGCTCTGTCTGAATTTTTAACATTGCTTACAGCTACAGAGGAAGTAAAAACAATTTTAAATTTGGATCTTCAGTTTTCATTTCTGTGTTTTATTTTGTGTCTATAGTTTAGGATTCTAGTGAATGATTCGTTAAAGAGTTACTAATTTCTTACCAGGAAAGGTGAAGAAATTTTTCTAATGAAATGTCATTTCATCAGAAATGTAATTGTTTTTCTCTGTGGTTCCCAATAATCCTCAAAAAATGTGACTCTTAAAGTGATACTATCAGCTAAACTCATTCTCCTTCGTTCTTTGGCACATATCTAACATAATAGGGCAAAACAGTATTTTCAGCACTTATATTTCTTTAAAAGCTATTTTTGATTTAGTCATTCACTAAACATCTCCAGAAGATGTTTCTCTAAACATTTACTCAAAAAAAATTATTGCCTCTCAGGTAGTCCTTGGACAGAGGTATGGCTGAGGCATATGTTTGTTCAGAACTGGCCAAACTGAAGTACATCATGGCAGCTGCTTAAACAGACTTTTCAGTGCCAAGAAAATATTATTGTTGAAAGTGGAAGGGCTGAAAGAATTTAGATATGACTGGAATAAAGCAGGAGGTGAGACTGAATAGGATTAGGGTCATCACTCAGAAATTAAGCATCTAAATTCCACTTTTGTCACATGAGTTATGCAGTTCATCTTTTAGACCACAGTTCTGTGTCCACTGGTGACATGTTACATCAGTTGAAGCACCTTAGCCCTACTGGCATCCTCCTATCTGTGAGATCAAAGAGTGCTTCCAAGTTCCCAGTTGATGCCCTGGCAGTGCCAAGCTGAGACCTAGGTATGCACTATCTCATGTGGCGCTCTGGATTACAAGGGAAAATCTGACACATGACTCAGAAGGCAGTTGCTGCATCCTTCACCGGGATGAATGGGAAAGGCCATGCAATGCACTTGACCTAGAGTCCAGATATAATCAGAGAAGTCTGTGTGAATAGGTGCTTAAATATGATCATGGGTAGCAGCAGAATGCCCAGCTCTGCTGACACAACAGAGGATTTATTAGTACTTTTGGTTACTTTTTCGGCTTCAAATAAGTGCTTGCTGTTGTTCTTCAGATATCTCAGCAACTGACAGGGAGTCAGCTGCAGTATTAATAAAATGGCTTAACCATAGAGGAGAGGGATGATATGGCTTACAAGTGCTTAAACACTGAATCAGGGCTACAGGAGCAACATAGATTTACACACAGCATCAGCAGTTGGTTCTACACTCAGGGGCTGGCAAGAAATTTTCAGAAAACACATGAACAATTCATTTTATTTTATTTTTTGGAGGAGGAGAAATAGGAAGAACTGGTGATATGTATTGTCATGCTAGTTATGAAAGGGAAATACTATGCATCTTTTCTTCTAATCCTGTTTATATATTTTATATATTTTCTGGATAAAACCTCAGATTAATGCCTTCCCCTCAGTACTTGCTTATGGAATTTTGCTTTTGTGCTTGATTTCTGACCCCAGGAATGCTGCATCCTTTGCTGTGAGGTGAAATAGTTTCTATGGGTTTGAGAAAGGAGTGGAGGTGGTCCTATACATAACAGCATGGTATTTGTCCATGTATTTGCTGATAGGAAAGAATGCTTTCTGGATGAGATAAACATTGCATGTGGTTCCTCTGCTTCCTTGGAAGTTCCATACCCCTTTTATTATGGACAATGTCCTGCATGGTTCCTTCTTTCATGACTACATAGTGAAAGAGAAAATGATTACAGATGCATTTCATGATTAGCCAAGTCATAAAAAATTTAGGTTGAATTTAACCTGCTCAGCTCTAGATACACAAGGTTTTGCCACAGGTGAGACAAAATAAGCAATAATCCATAGTGGATCTGGATTTATTTATTTTTTTTAAGAAGCATTGAGTTTAGATCTTTTACTCTTCTTTATTATCTGACATATTCACTCGCTCTCCCACAACATTATCTCCTATGTCTCAACTTCCCTCTCCTGTGGGGAGTTGCTGGCCTTGGAAGGCTGGACAGAAAGTTGTGTTATCCATGCTGTGTAGTTGCTCACTTACCAATCTTGGGCATTATTTGTTCCCTGGTCTTCCCCCAGCATCATCTCCATGCAGCTCTCTGATCTCCAAAATCAATTCTGTGATCATGTCTTCAGGCAGGATCTTCACCTCTTCTTCTCAGACCCTCTTTTTCTTTCTGAGACCACTTCTTTTCAGCAACCCTTCTCTTTAGCACCAGCTCTTCTTTCCAGAACTTCAGGACCTTGATTTTCCCAACCTAAATGGTCTATGTGCAGAAGCGCAACACATGATAATCATCCTAATCGGTATTTCTGTCTCATGTCTCTATTAATTGAAGAATTTAGGATGTGGCACTTTTGTTTAGCCCAAGTGTTATCAAAATTTACTGCCAGGACTTACTGACTGCAGATAGCACATAGCAGGCTTCTACTTGAGCACAAAGTAGTTCAATTGCAGACATTCACCATCCCCCACCTCTACCACCACACACACATACATACTCCTCATTACCTGCTGTCTGTTAGCATTCACAATTTAAGCTATTTATTTCACTCACAACAGGATTAGATATCTGCATTTGAACTAATTATGGCACGTTGCCTTTATAGTCAATAGAGACAAGACATTTTTAGGACATCTCATCTACTTTAAAAGTGGCATTTGAAGATGTCACAGAATGAGCCATTAAAATGCCAGTTGTCTTCACTGAAGACAAAGAAAGCACTGAGTGATGATCTCCAGTTCACCTGGTTGTATAAGTCTAACTCTTCAAAACCGACTACAGTTATAAAGGTAAATATTCATCTGCATAGTTTTGAAGCCAAAGGGTTCACCTTTGAGCAGGTCTGATCAGCTATGGACACAATGGAGTGTAGCAGATGACAAGGGAACATGAAAATTAAGAACAGTTCCTAGGCTGTTTAGGCTTCTTCACAGTTAGGCAGTGGCTGAGAGAAATTGTTTTGTATCTTAAATTTAAATATAAATGTGTAAAGTCCTTACTTATTTCCTCTTCCTTAACTCACTTTTCAGATCTGGTTTGCCTATTTTTTCTTGACTGATTGGTTATTAGTTCTTCAATGGGAAAAAAATGAAAACAAAATAAAAAAAAAGATCAAAACAGGAAAAAAATCCCATAGTTTCTATTTATTTTAATGAGGCTCAGAACTCATAAATCTTGGAGATATACATAACTATTTCAAATTGGACATGTCTGTGGGTTTTTTTCCTAGACTTCCACACTGGTGCAGACGATGAATAATTTGGGTTATATTCTGTATGTATATGATGCACCATAGTAAACTAGAGAGTTATAAAAATTCCTTTTATTGCAGTAGGCTTATTCAAATAATTATTTCCATGCCTTTGGCAGGTATTTTTATGTACAAAGAGATAAGGAAGCACATTCTCCAGGGCAGGTATTTTGTTATTCCTGTTGACATTCATATCAGACGTTAAGGCAGTTTATAATCAGACTGAACTTTTCTATTGACTTTAGGGAATGACATATATATGGTTTTTTTTTCTTTTCTTCTGCTATTCAGATGTCTATTTATTTTAAATTCAAGGTGCATTTGCTAATTATTGCCAGAGGTACTGTTATCTTAATAGGTCATATATGTCAGACTGTTTCGTATCTACCCAGAAATCTCATTACAATAGATAAAAAAGAGATTAATGAGTTTTTTTTATATATATATGCCAGATTTGGTAACAGGTAAAATTGTTTATAGCTATGGCTTAAAAACTGAACATGTGTTGTGTGGAAGTTTTCTTTGAGTTTATTAGGATAAGCATTTCGGGACTCTTACAGTAACCTCAGGGGAACAGCTTAGTATTCTCTTTTTCTATGTTTAGCATATGCAGTAAATCAACTTCAGTCTATTTAAACAAGGATTTCCCTTCTGTGATTTTATTTCCTGAATGTCTTTTGGAAGACATGGCTGCAGAACATAGGAAACAATAGGAAAAGTAGGCTTACAGTGACAAAATGTTACTTACATCAAATGCTGTAAAATTTAAGAAGGAGAAATGAGAAAGCACAGTGTCATGCAGCTTATGCTAAAAATGTGTCAATGTACATGCATTACTATCTTCAGACATACAAACATCTCTTCTCTGATTTTGTACAAATATTAAAGGTAGTTTACTAGGGAAAAGTGGAAGAGTCTAGCTTTCAACATTAGCACTGCTGGTACAAGATATCTACTCCAAGTCAGTTGAAAGGGGTCACAGAGAATAATAGTGCTTGCTCCCGTAATCCTACCTCTGCTTCTCAAGCTTTGCTCACACATATTTATAAATCTGGGGGCTGGATGGCCCAGCACAGCTGATATGCACCAAGGCCATGGACTTATGCTTCTTCCTTGTTCTTTATAAAACTGGAAATAGCCCCAGATCCAAAGAAGGGAAGAGGAGGTATGTGCTATGGAGAGTAGGACACTTTCCTGAGAAGTGAACACATCAGAACTGCAGTTTTTTAACAGTTTATAATCTGACTATAGAAAGGTAGATTTTATGTGTGTGGAAAACCCACATTCCTTTAGAAAGGTGACCTTTCTGTCAAATTGTTCTGGCACCACCTCAAAGCTAGAGTGGTTCAAAGAAAAGATATTAAGGTTTTTAACATGAGAATCTTTACATTCCTCTGGGTTTTATTTTTAAAAAACTTGTTATGTTGGCTAAAATGTTTCAGAAATACACTCTAAGTTTGTCCACCACTAGGGCTTATATTAAAAATCTACACACCAGAAACATCTCTTTCTGCTGTTTTTAGAATCATAGAAGGGAGAGTCCATGTTAGGTCATCCAGAAAATATTTCTGCCAAAACAGGAATTTTTATTTCAGTAAGCTTTCCAATTCTGTCTCTAGCTGTACTCTTTATATCCACTCCTGTTTTAAATATTCCAAGAGTCATAGTTTCTACCCTTATTCTAACCTATTTTACACTCTCACCTGAGCCTATTATGATAGCTTGAAGTGAAGGGAAGATGTGAATTAATTAGTTATTTCATGGGAGAGAATATGCAAAACGCTCCCTAATTCCTTATTGGCTTAGAATATTGGCTTGGTGAAAAAGGGTGTATGCTTCAATTTGAATTTTTAAAGGATAATAGAAACATATTTAGCAGAACCTTGTGGGAATCTGCAATTGAAAGACTTTTGGCTGTTCTTTCTATTGTTCTATAGAAAGGAACAAAGCCCCACCTCCCCTACCAAAAAAAGATAAATACTTCCTCTTCTAGATACTTCAGTTTTCAAAGGTGAAGAAAATTAGATTTTATGCTCTATTTTTTCAATATCAATGGCAGAAATAAAATACAAATGAAAAGAAGTGAATGAACAATACACAGAAATTGTAGAGAGGAAAAGACAGGGATTTCTCTCAGGAAGCTGCTGAAGAAAGTAACAACTTTTGAAATTTTTGGCTTACAATTTTAAAAAATGAAAGCTGTTCCAAAATGTATTTACCTGTAGTCGCTGATAAGTAAGAACTGTCACATAATTTGCTACAGAAAATGGTGCAGAGTCTACTTGTTAGGCAAATGTAGAGTGGGCTGCCCTGAAATGTTCAGTACTCCTGAATTGGAAGTCTGCACAGTTTTTTTTTTTCCCTTTAACATTTTACGTTTTACTTTAACTCTGCAGCCTAGTGCAGATGAGTTTTGTTGATTACAGGCTTCCACCATCAATATATTAAAAAAAAAAAATCATTTTACAGGCTTAAACACTTTTAGAATCTCTTTACAACTATTAGGCTAAATTACAAGCCTAACTATGCTAGCGTAACTGACTTCAGCTCAGTGCAAGGAGTCCAAAAATTATGTCTGTATAAAAGAGAGTAGATTTTGGTCCAATCATTTCAAAGAAGTGGGACAAATAGAAGTAGCATCCTCTTTATAACTCTCAGATAGCTTTTGCCTACTACAAATGCACTTGATCCACCACCATAAATACAATAGGCCATTGAACCGATGTATCAATGTTTTTCTTACCATGACTTTTAAAGTCACAACGCTGAGGTGATTTGAGTTTGTACTTCCAATCATGTATTCTCATTTTAAAGCTAGAATTGCACCCATTTTTCTGATCCAGCCCTGGAACTTGGAATGGACAATCAGTGAATGGTTTAAATAGTTCTATTTTTTGTACTAATCTCATAAATTTGGATTTTTCTTACTATTATATAAACAGCCCTGATGGACAAGGCAGAATCCCTTCTCTTACTATCATTTGTCACTGTTTCACTGTAGAACATAGTCTTTTCCTAAGAACTTCAAGTTGAAATACGCTTCTTGTTTCCCTACTTGCATCATTATGATTTGCTCCTTTCTCCAGGATTAGCCAGTGTTTTAAAGTTATCTGACAAAAAACTTGTTATTATAGGACCACATCTGAGAGTGACTTCTGCTCACACAGCCTGGGCTAGTTCAAATTTAAACTCAATTATGGTCCTGGGCCTTTGTTAAAAATACAAGAGATTGCTGCTCTACTTATCTAGTCCAGTATGCTACTGGAGCGCAGAACAGAAGTCAGTGGAGACAGGGATGATGAAGTCTTTGCAATAGGTAGTTACAATGTCAAGTTTCTCTTCCTAAAACATATGCTTAAAAGCTTCTGGGAGTTGTGACTGTGTGGGATTTGCAGTTCATTTGTTCAGTTCCAAGGAAAACAGTTCTTACTATTGTTCTTGAGTTAGAATTCCTAAGAGATATATTAACCTATGATGTGAAACAATTACACTTCTCTTTTTCCTCACTACTTTCAAGTGCACTTTAAAATTGCATGTGGAGGGTCTTTTATAGCACATGACTTTTCCCTACAATCAGATAGAATTCTTAAATCCTTCCTTCTTTATCTCTTTTTCCATGGACACTTTCTTGAAGCTTGCGATGGGTCTGTCTTTCTCTGGAAATCTTTTCCTAATAAAGGAATATTAGCTAAAAATGCAGTACAAGGCAGTAAAAAGGCTTAAAGAAAATGAATAAAATAAAATCTATTATATATTGACAAATTCCCTAAATCATCACAGCTGGAATAGTAGTTTTCCTTAGAGAGGAAGTGACTATCTTCTGCATTAAAGCAAACATATTCCAATGACCATTATGACATTCAAGTTGTCTTTTATTAACAATTATTCAAATTTGAATTGCTTTTTATTACTTTGTTTAGCTTTTGTGTGTAATTGTGTCCTATGGCACTAGGTTACATAGGTTTCTCTATGTTATCTTGAAAAGTATTGCTTAATCTATTTCTTAATGTTTGCATTTTATTATATTTCCATTATTCATCTTAAGAGAGTTTAAAAATCAAGTCCCCATTCGACTTTCTCTCTTCCAGCCATTTGATTTCTTAATGATCCCCTGCTTGCTCTTCCAAAGCTAAACCTCACGAATCTCCTTTATTTCTTGTCACAACAAGAAATTATGTCTCCAAACGTAAGCACTTTAAGTCCATGTTGGACCTTTGGAGGAGGTGAATCGAGTGAGTAATAGGTCCCTCTGTATTTTAGATCTCTGAATTTTACCTAGGGCAATTAACATAGGCCTCAAAACAGATGGCCATTAAACATTACTGTGGATAAAAGCATGGAGGACCATCAATTTCTAATGTAATCCATTCATTGTATTAATGGCTTCTGTGGAGCTGCAGTTTGTGATTTAAGCAAAGCCACTCCCACTCATTCAGAAGTCCTCTTTAAAATCTGATTACTTTGCTTAAGTATAATAGTATATTTAGTATAGTTTGTATGACGGAGGTGTCTAAGGGCTGAGAACTTGATCTTTTGGTGCTTAATGCTATTCAATTGTGAAGTGGTGGCTTACCTGTTTCCTGATGACTCTGAGCTCTCAGCAAGTAAAGACGAAGATCAGGGAAAAGTATATGACGCACAAACCAGCAAATGTCATCATGATTTCCAAAGCACCTTTTAATAAGGCTTGATCCATACAGGCTTTGTATTAACTTAGCTATAATCACACAGGAAGAGTTGATAACTTGGTGTAGCCCCCTAACGCAGATGGCATTAAAAATGTTTATGTCATTACAGTTAAATTTAATGGAGGTGCCACAAAACATGAAACAAGTCATTATGCAAAGAAACTACAGACATGAATTCAAAGATATTCTTCTTCCTCCCTCTGTCCTTCTCCCAAAATAGTCTAGGGTGAGAAAGCATTGTTGCAGGCTAAAACAGGAAAGTAAGGCAATAATAAATGTTGCAATATATTTGCAGTAAATATATTGTAATACATGTTGATATATATATATATATATATATATTGCAAATATATGTTGCAATATATTTGCAGTAAATATCTACCCCAGTAAATAAAACATATGCGGTTCTCAACAGGACAGACTCCATGAATAGGTTACCCAAAGGAAAGAACAAATTATTGCTCTAGGCAAATAGGCTTCAGTAAAACAGGTCTGGTTGTTGCTGAACAGAGTTAAAAAGTTCTTTGCCCTCTTTCCAGCTGCTGCAAGCTAGTTCCACAGATCTGTTCATATAACTGTGTGTGCAATGACTCCTGTAATATCAAAAAGATCCAAGCTAATTTAAGTATTGTGATATTAGGGTTTCCGAACCTGGATCATTCTGATGGAACAAAATTATAAAAGAGTTCTTCATTCTGGCAAGTCTAGAATAGTAACCTTTGGCAACAAGGTATGGTTGAACAGCTGTCAGCTTGTTGAGGACAGAAATCTTCTCCTCCAACTCAGCAGCAGCCAAGACAACCTGTCAGTCTGCAGTTTAAAACAATACAAGGGAATTTTTGAGTCAAAAAATACATAACTGGAAATAGAAGAAAATTAAACCCACCCTGAAAGAATCATCTTTTAGTACCACTAAACATTCTTTAAATTCTTACCACAGAATTTTGCAGTGATATTATCTTCAGCTATAGGATAAATAAGCTAAGTTCTCCTAAGAATGCCACTCGTTTCTAATTAAATAGACTTAGAGATAAGAACAGGAATAGTAGATCTATTCAGTTGGATACCCTGTCCCTGGTAGTGACCAGTATTGAACATCTAGCTGGAGAATGTAACAGATAAGCATGTACTGACAGCTTCTTAGCTTTCAGCAATTCATGATTTAGAGACAGAATGTTTCAATTTTCTCTGTGGTTAGCCTTGGTGGATTTTTTTTTTCCATCACTGCTTCCCATTTCAGTCCATTTGTACTTTTGGCATTCACTAATATCCCAAGGCAATGAGTTCCACAACTTAACTACATTTCTACTTTCATGTGAATCTGCCTCAGAAAGTTATTTGATACAAGAGAGTCTTACACTATGAAAAATAATGAGTAGTCATTGTATATTTACCTTTGTATATTGCCTTTTTTGTACCTTTACTGTGTTTTCACTCATGTTTCCTCTTTCAAAATGAGTTATATTAAATGATTCAAATTCCCCAATGCATAAATTATTACATTCCAGCAATAATTTTTTTCCATTCTTTTCCTATTTTTACTGAATATTTCAGATGGAGGGAGTAGAACTATACACAGAATTTATGATAAAGTTTTTCTCAAGATATATAAAGTTTCATCTTTTCTAGTTCATCTTCTATTTCTGTAATAGCTCCTAAGTTCTTTTAATTTATCTTTACTGATGAACATTGATATTTTTATCAATCAAAATGCATCCAACAACGCTCCTATGACCTATACCCTAAGTATAGCTGAATTTAGCCTACCCACTGTGTAGTATATTTAGTGTTGCTTTGATTTTCACTTTGAGGTGTATTAATTACATTTCAGTTGCCATTTTATTTTCAAACTTTCAGTACTGTGACGGGCAACACTTTATGGCCATTTTTTTTTCTTAGATATCTGGATTTTTTTTTTTTTTTTATTAATCTTTGCAGCTTTAGTAAGTATACTCCTCCCAGATTCTTTAGGAATGTGCTAAATAACAAAAATCTCAGAACAGTTTGGCAGGATTTATTCCCATTACTTGTTAAATGCAAGTTACATTATTCTTGACTTTTTATCTTATCCTTTCATATGTAATGATGGCTATTACCCAAGAAGAATTTTCTTCTTGTTTCATAATAGGTTGTGGTATGATTTATATTAAATTAAATTAAAAGAGACGATTCACAGATCTAGATACAGAAACTTACAATAATTTTCCCTAAATAGAAGTTAAACTTGCTGGTCTTTAATTTTCCAGATTCTACTGAGTCCTGTAAAAATAAATGCTTTATTTGCCACTGTTCATTCGACTGCTACTGAGTTAGATTTAAGTTATATGCTTAGTAGTTTGACTATTTAATTTTTTAGTTCCTTCTGGGTAGTGGGTGAATGCTTGACAAATACTTACTTACATTTTATTGATTTGTTATAAAATATCTTCCACTGACATGTCACTCTGAGACAGTTTCTTTAATTTGTCCTCTTTAAAGAAAGAACCCTCCCTAAAGTCTTCTGTGGTGAACATCTACGCAAAAAAAAAAAAGCTTTTAGTTCTCCTGGTTTGTTCTTTTCTTCAACATTTCTTTCACAATTTTCTCTTCTACTGGACTTACAGACTTTCTGGCAGTCTTTCTGTTTCTGTTTTACTTGAAAAAGGTTTTATTTGTAGTTTTCATGTTGTTAACAAGATGTTTCTCCAAAAGTTTCTTGGCCTGTCTTACTATGATTTATATTAAACCTGCCAGAATTTATGTTCTTTTATATTTTGCTCATTTGGATGTGATTTCCATTATTTATAATAAAGTATGTTTATTTGTATCTATGTGGTTTAATCTGCCTTTTAGTCAAGATGTCTCACAGAGCTATGACAGCAGTCATTTGAAGTCTATTTCAGTTCAACATATTTATTTATGCTGAAAAGAGTAACAATCCTCCATGCTCTTGCAGGATTTTTACTCTTTTATCTGCTTCTTTTATTGTAGTATTCAATTAGATTTTTCATTTGTTATAGATATTCTTTTTGAAGCTAAGAATTACCATGCTGGACTTACTGGACTTCTTTTTTCCTCCTTTAAACTTCGGTACATTGAGGTCATCAGACCTCCTCCTCTCTGATTAGTTGTTCCATAAAGAAGACTCTTATAGTTTCTAATTATTTAATCTCTGCATTATGTCTCATCATGAGACTTCCTAGTCTCTATGGAAACACTGAGATTTCCTACTAATACTGTGTTTTCTGTTGTTGCAACATCTGTGATTTGCTTAGTATGTGATGGTCACAGTCTATATCCAGGTTAGATATTTGACAGCAAAATAGTCTATTATTCTCTTTCTATTTATGCACACAGTCCATATAATTCTGTGTTACTTGGTGATCCATTAACTAATTGTCCTATTTTCCTGTGTGCTTTAGTAAAAGGTGACAGTGTTGAAACGTGTCATTCCTCTACTGAAATGAGATATTGTGTTCTAGACAAAGAATTCTATACAATAGATAGCTGTTATTTTTCTTTTTTCTTTTTTTTTTTTTTTTCTTTCTACCAAACATCTGAATTTAAAATCTGCATGCAAAATCAGCCACTCACCCACACTAAAATCTTACTTCTGGCATGTGTACAGACAAAATGTTCATGTCAGCTTGCCATATACATCTTGAGTATGTAGGATTTTTGTTTGCTGTGCTGGAGAATAAGTCAGTTGAATGAGGAGGTATATTAGCCATATTTTCTGTTTGACTGAAATGGCTAGAATACCTGGAACACCAAAAAAATATCTCCACTCCAATCCATTCATTCCCTTACTCCCTCATTCATCCTGGAACTCAGAGGAGGAATACACTGCTAGAATCAAATGAGTGTAATTCGAAAGGTTGAAATGACACAGAGGCAGCCATTGTAAAAGTTTATATGGAGAGAACCACCACTTTTTGGTGATGGCAGAAGAAAAGACATTTTGTCATTTTAAAACAGAGAGGAATCTCGTATGCTTGTTGCCAGCCAAGATAAGATTGCATAAATAGAAGTTAATTCTATTAAATATTTTTTTTTGGTTAATTCTCAATTTATATTAGAAGAGAAAGCATAAAAGAAAAAAATCTGCACTGCATGTCAACTGACAACTTTTGGAGAGCTGTAGTTCTGCCATCTTAATTAACATTAACTTCTTAATTAAATGCAACTTTTCCTTAATAGATTGGGACCTTCGATCATTCTTGCAACAACAGTTCTGACTGCCAAGCTAAACAGGAAATGTAAGAAAATAATAAATTTAACAAAGTCCACTAATACTGAACTATGCATAAAAGTAATTTCAAATCCTTTAAGAAAGTAAATGTCCAAAAAGTAGTACAGCTGAAAGAGTCTCATTTTCAATAAATGTAACAAGATGTAATAAGATTTTTTTTTTTCCTTAAGAAGCTGGGTGACGACATTCTTGGAAGCCAACCTGATACTTAAAAAAATATATGCATTATAGAAATCCAATATTCTCTTAGCCAGTTGTTGGAATACAACAACCCTGCCTTTGTTGTTCCTGTAATATCTATAGAATAACTATCCGGAAACATGACTGTTGTTCAGGAGGACAATTTTAACAAAACCAAAATTATTATCTGTCAGGAAATAAACTCTAAAACCCAACCCACTGCAATTAACAAATCCTGTTCACAATTTCTAGCTGCCCCCCTTGAAGTCTAATTAAAACTCGCAGAGAGAATTGAAACATAACAATGAATTCACAAATCTCCCAGTTGAGATTACTGCTACATAAAAGTGAATTCAGCTCTAATTGTTTTCTAGATATTTCCTGTATGTCTTAATTTTTTCTCGGTGAAAAAGTTGAATTCTAAGTTGGTTTATTTCCTGCTTGTGTACTGTGTAACAGCAATGTAGTAAATTAATCTGAAGCTGGAGAGATCAGCCCCCTATCCAGCTAAGTGGTGTGCTGTTCTGGATCTCCAAAAGCTTCTGGGCAAAAAGGACCCACTCCCCACCATCATCTCAGCAAATCATAATTTTTACCTGAAAGTATTCTCAGTCTCTAAAGAGTACTTAATACAGTGAGAGGATAGATTGAAATTTTTTTTCAGGCACCATGCCTCCCTTTCCCTCTTTCCCCAGCATAAGGCTGCTTCCTCATTTTGTTCTTCGTATTGCTGTTTTTCATCCACCAAGCGTTCTGCATAACTCATTTTCATCACTTCTGATATCTGAGCCAACAAGGACAGATCTCATGTTTGATTTTATGTTAGTGAATCTCTACTCTTGGGTGTTAGATTCTGCTGCTGGGTGACAAGAAACCTTACATTATTTCTTCTTTGCTGTTATCGCATATACTAATTCACCCTTATATTCATTTCTAGCTAGTATCTTGGCAAAATATCCCATCATAAATTCCTTCTTGACAGAAGCAAGACTTGCCTAAAGCCTTTGTTTAATGCCATAAAATTGTATTTCTTATCATAATGGTTTAGAAAGGCAATTGTAAACTATTGGATTTGCTTGTGTAGCGTATGATGGAATCAACACTACCATTTTTCTGGCTTAAGCACAGTTTTGGATCAATCTTTTACAGCAGTAAAATGTCAACACCAGCCTAGAACAAATACAAAGGCTGATTTAGTGGAACTTTGATCTTATTGTTTTAAAAGGTATGTACACACATCACTACATAAGCCTAACTTTATATCAAACTGATTAAATAGTCATGTTTCCCTTAGCACACGATGGTCAAAATTTTCCAACCATTCTATTTATTATGAAGTTTAATGTTCTGCAACAACTTTAATTTATAATTATCTTGCTATTGTAGATCTATGAAATATTCATTTTAATGGATTTTTCTGTTTTAATCACTTTTTTCTACCACTGCAATTGATATTTTTCAATAAGTCAAACTATATCTGTTGCCTATGAAGATATTTTACTTCTTTTTTTTTATTTTACTATTTTTGCTCTGTAAATCAACCTATAAATCCAGTTGTTCAGAATATCTTCCTGTCATTCTGTTTATTATAGAAACACAATATTCAGTTTTACAGAACATCGGTCTGTGAAGTTCTTTCACTAGCCTTTCCCTTTCTCCTCCTCTCCATCAATTTTTGTACTTTATGCCAAATTGAACAATAGAGTGTATGATGCTTTTCCAAATAGTTACAATTTCCAAAACTACTGCCAAAGGAAGGATATATTAAATATTCTCAAAAAATAAAGCTTATTATTTTTCAAAATTCTAGAATCTATGAGTAGCTTTATGCTTGTGTGTGGAAGGTGGCATTCCTCTGTGATTAAAGTTAAATGACGTGTATTACTGAAATCAGTGTTACATAAAGGAAACAGTCTTTGCTGAATATGCATAGTAAACTGTTTTGATTTATCATTTGCTGCATTTTTACTCTCACACTTTAATTTCACTGCTATTTTATAACATGCTTTGAGTTTGAAGTGGTTTTCCACATTCTTATGTAAAGTGTGGCACTTCATCCATGCAATGAAGGTGTGAATTTCAATAAAACAAGACTGTTATATGCTAATGAGGATCTGTTTGCATGATTTCAGGCACATAAAGCTTAACAGAAGTTTCATTAGAGTTAAATAAAGTGATCACATACAGGGAAATGGTCCTGTAACAAAATTAATTATGTGTGCTCAGAGTACTAAAGCAGGTTCTAAATTAGCTTGAAAGGAATAAACACAAGTAAATACTCTGAAGGAGAAAAATAGAAATATTGACAAAAATCTTTGTTTTCCTGGAATTCATTAAAGGTTTATGTATGCTTGTGAGCCTGCAAAGCTGGAGTCTCATTCCCAATTTTGGCGGATGGTGTTGATTTGGAAGTGGTCTTTTTTTTTTTTTTTTTTTCTTTTTTTGTCCCTCAGCTTCTTTTCTGTACAGATTCCAAAGATGCTGGAGATAAGAAAAAAAAAATGTAAAGGTTGTGCATAAAAAGAAAGATATTGTTCAGTGTCTTAGTCTTTCATTATTTTTGTGGAAGGCAGCAGACTTTCTCAAATCTGCTATCTGTTTTACATTTCTTCTTCTTCTTCTTCTTATTGTCCTTCAAACAAGTCATGACTGCATCAGAGGTACCCTTTGGTAAGAGAACTCTTTCCTTGGAAACAGAGAATCATCACTTCAATTTAGTCTAAGAAAAGATTTTTTTTTTTCCTTTTAAAATTCTTATGTTCTAGTTTCTGTTCTGATAAAATCTGTATTTCAATAAAAAAAAAATCTTTCACATTTTTTGCATGTTCACAATAAATAAAAAAATGGAAATATGACTCAAAACCCTGACTGATCCAGGCTCCCATCCCAGACTATAAATTCAGGATTATGATTTCTTTTGTTTCCAAGACCATAGCTGACCAGCTTGATTGGTTTATAAGTGTTGATTAAACATGGTATGTTCAAGATTTACAGTTTACATGCTGTGAGAATGCTATCTGCAAGAATCACCAAAATCCTCGGAGAACTGTAAATAAATGTTTTGTGCAACTAAAGTCAAATCTTAGAGAAGCTTCTGTTTGCGGGGATGCTGGTTCTTAAATTAGTCTCCTAAATTTTTCTTTCTTGGTATGGGATGAAAATTTTATTGCTTACCAGAGCAGTTTCTGTACCAATCTAAACTTATTCTTCATAATAGGCACCAAGAAGAAAATCAATGCCAGGGTCAAACTTTAGGCTCTGCAAATGTAATATACTTAAGAAATGGACTGAGGGGATGTAACCTGGAAACATTAGGAAAGTAGTTGTGTTGTGGCACATCTTATAAGATAAGCACTGGAACATGACTGGAAAAGGACAAGCTATTGAGGATTAAAAGAGTAGATTTTTCTTCTTCTGGGTTATTTATAAGAACAAGTTTGAATAGAGCTAAGAGGAAATTCTACCATGACGTTGAGGTTAAGCCTAAATTCTTTATGTCATGCAAACCCTGAAAATGCGAAACCCTAAGGGTATATGAGTTTTACTCTCACATTTGATGTGGTGATAATGGCCAACTCCACATGAATGGTGCTGAATATCGGAGAAATTAGTACTGCCAGCTGTTAAGATGAAGATTTCTACATTTTTGGAGATCGAAGTGTTTTTTTTTTGTTTTTTTTTTTTTTTTTTATAACTTAGCTGCAACCTACATCCACACATACATAACCTTTTTCTCAGTACAGTTGCCCATTCTTATTACACAAGTTCCATGTTTGTAACACTGACATATATATTTTCTCATTTTATTTATATGTTTTATGCTTACTGTTTTAGATGTTTTTACCATTAGTTTTGTAAAAATCAGAGAGAAAGTGTGACAACAGGGCTACTGTAGGCATTTTCTGGTTTCATCTATTTCTCATGCTCATGGTGGACAATATAATTGCTCTGTGAATCAATATAGTGTAGCAATCATATCTAGAAGAGATACTCTTTTCACTGCAACAGCATGAAATGCAGCATGAACTCAGAGATCAATAGTCTGTTCTCCTCTCATTTGAATTGTAAGATGATTCCTTTCCAGCAACAAAACATGGCAGGAATCCAGCCTGGTATCTCTGAGCACCAAAGAATAAATGCTAGCATAGTACAGCTCTGTGTGTTGAACCTTGCTTAATTTTCTACTTGCTTTTGTAAAGCCCAGTTAGCTGATCCAGATTTTATATTCTTGGAGTAGTTGACTTTACTGCAAAATAATACTAAGCTGGTTCTTGTTAATGCCTTGTTTTGATGCATGGGCGACAAAAACAGTACAGCTTCCCATTTCTTTGAAACATGATACCAGGAGCTAGTGAAAACAGGCTCTCCTGTAGGCTTGATAACACTTAAAAGGTTATTACAACCTCTCTGATTGAACATCAGAGCTTTCTAGCTGCAGTGGATCTCACTGGTATTATCTAAATTTTGAACATTGTAGCTATAATAACTGGTGGATTGAGAACTGACTGGATGGCAGAGCTCAGGTGGTCGTGATAAACTGGGCCAAGTTTAGCTGGAGATCTGTGGCCCGCGGTGTCCCCCAGGGATCAGTACTGGGTCTGGTACTGTTCAACTTGTTCATCAGTAATTTGGATGAGGGCACAGAGTGCACCCTGAGCAAGTTTGTGAACGATACCCAATTGGGTGGAGTGGCTGACATTCCAGAGGACTGTGCTGCCATTCAGAGGGACCTAAACAGGTTGGAGAGTGGGGCAGAGAGGAATCTCAAGAGGTTCAACAAGGTCCTCCACCTGGGGAGGAATAACCCCAGGCCCCAGTACAGATTAGGGGTTGACCTGCTGAAAAGCAGCTCCTCAGAGAGGGATTTGGGAGTCCTGGTTGACAACAAGCTCACATGAGGCAGCAGTGTGCCCTCGTGGCCAGGAAGGCCAATGGGATCCTGGCCTGCATCAGGAGTGTTGCCAGCAGGTCGAGGGAGGGGATCCTGCCCCTCTGCTCAGCTCTGATGAGGCCGCACCTGGAGTATTGGGTGCAGTTCTGGGCTCCCCAGTACAGGAGGGACGTGGACCTTCTAGAGAGGGTGCAGTGTAGAGCGACAAAGATGATTAAGGGACTGGAGCATCTATCTTATCAGGAAAGACTATGTAAGTGATATGGGCCTGTTTGGCCTTGAGAAGAAAAAACTGAGAGGGGATCTTATCAATAAGTGCCTAAGGGGAGAATGTAAAGAGGATGGGGTCAAACTCTTCTCAGTGGTGGCCAGTGACTGCTTTTACAGAAATTTTCTCAGCATTTAATTTTGATATTAAATGAGAAATACTCTTTTGATTCAAAAATCACTCAAAATGTAAATTGTAGTAGCTAGTACAGAAAACTATGAAAGAAACATCCTAGTGATCTTTAAGTATTTAAAAACTGATTAATATGAAATGGTTACCTTGACTATTGTCTTGCTAGTCTTTTACTTATTTTTTAGCTTTCAATCTATTCTTACTTTTTAGCTTTACTGTATTTTTCTAATTTGGAATATAAGTGATTTTTTTTTTTCAAGATCTTAGCTATCTCTCATAGTAAGCCTATGCAAAAAGTTGGCTTTTAAAAATCTATTTACCATTCAGAATGCAAATTGCTTCTCAACTACATCAATCATAGAGAAAACTCACGTGTTCTTTGTGAATAAAGTAGAACACTAAGCAAGCTGTATTAAAGGCAGTACCTCAGGTATATACTGGCTGAGTAGGAGAATACAGCATCCCAATGCAAATTATCCATACCTGCACCGATTAGACAGTTCTACCACAAATATGTGTCAAAAATTTAAATTATTCTGAGATGGAAGTCCCAAACTTCAATATTACTTACAACTATTCCCTCATCCTGCTGCTCTGAGATCACTAAAGAGAGAACTAATTCACACTGCTTGTCATTTCCTCACGAATCAGTATGTTAACCCTAAGTACATTATTAACGGCCTAGAAAATGATCTACATTTTTTTTTGCAGATTTTGTGTGGCTGTTTTTTTCTCTCATTTTAAGGCAAGAGAAATTGTATAGAACAAAAACATAGGCATATATATATATATACACACTAAAATAAATAATATGAATTCCTACCTGCTCAGTTAAATATGCAATGGGTGCTATACAGACATGGAATGCAGGTGTTTTACAAAGTCAGGAAGAATAGCTCATGCAAAGCTAAGAAAAGCAATGATATGTAATTATGCAAATGTGCAATACACCATTTCCACTTCTCTTTTTTTACATTAAAAAAAGAAATTCATTCACAAATCTATCAACCACAGTGTTTTTGTTTATGCATTTCTCCCTGGACACACACAATAGGCTGATTGGGGATCAGCTAGACTACTAGCCATGCTCCAGCTGATGATGACTGCAGCAGCTGGAGCACGTTTTTGACATTGAGTACGAGGTTTGGCATGTCACATAGGAAGCCTAGACTTCAAATTTTGCTCTGCTTGACTCTTTTTTCTGGACAAACAGACTTACAAGATGATTATTTAGTATTATAACAAAAATACTTTATCATACACAATTTTCTGAAGCTTAGGGAAGGTTCAAGATCAAATCTTGCTTATAGTATTTGGTATCTAATTTTAATAATTCTTAAGGACTTGCATAATAGGAATTTCCTCTCGTTTCCGCCTGCTCAGACAGAGTAAAATGAAGAATGATTGGTGTAAATCAAGGAACTTGAGGATATCACATGCTGATATCCTCTAAAGCAGGTCAGAGAATCCTTTGATGATGAATAAAAACAGATGAATTGAAACAGATGAAATATGAAGCCAAACAGAAGAGCATATATGTATGGCAAGGCCTTTTGTTGCTGCTTTTGTATAACTAATTCCCAAGTTAAGCATTTGTACACCATATATCCTCTAGCCCCTTTCCTTAACATCTTCCTCAATTTTCATTAATTAACTTTAATTAACTTTGAATCTGAAAACTTATAACTATTCAGAATATTTATAATAATAACTAATATATTACTGCTCCTTGAAAATGAGAATAATGTCAAAAATCTAAACTGTTAAAACTATAGAACATCTAATGCCCTTGGAGAGGCATCTTTCTGTACAATGAAAAAAAAATTCATGAATCAACGTAGCCATTATTCTCTTTTACCTCTCCTCTCCTCATTCACAAGCTTATCATAAATAAANTTTTTTTTTTTTTTTTTTTTTGTACACTAGAGAAACCAAGTTAGTTTTCAGGGAAAGAATAAACTAGTACATTCAGATACACTGGAGACAAATCATTGCACAGTCCGCAGGCAACTCCAAAGCTGTTACACTGTTTCCTTGGGGATATGCCAAGGAACCAAATGCTAAAAGCTGGAAAGGATCTTAACATATGGCCCTCACTATAGCCAACAAAAGCTTCTGTGTGTCCTCAGGTGCTACCTCTTCTGTGAAAAAGGGAGCAATGGAATGTAATCATGGACAAAAAATAAAAAGAGAGAAATAAAGAGACTGGCTTTTTCTGTTATGGCCTAAAGCTACCAAAAATAACTCTGAAGGTGACCTCTGTAGGCACAATAGAAATAATGTGCAAGTCCTTTGCATAGATATTCTTCAATCTCCTTAGACAAACCCAAACTATACCTGCTTACAGTGTAACATTCATTATATTAAAATGTATCAACTTTTTTTCTTTTTTTTCATGGGCTTATAATAAATTTTTATATATAAAAAATATATTTATCATGTAGTTCCACATAAAACATATAGTTCTTAGAACTGTCTGCCTTATTCCAATGGTTCGATATTAGTCTTCCATTTTAGGTAACTGTCTAACTGTCCTTGTTCACATTTTCAGTTCCATACTAAAAGATGAAGAACTTTCTCAAAGCACATTTCTTAAATACATTCTACTTTTTAGATCTCATTCATTACATTTAGAGTAAATTTTGGTGAACTTTAATTTTAAACTAAGATAGAAGAATATAATAGGAATGCTAAGAATGTTTAATGAAAAAGAAAGGATTCTGCTGTTTAATTCCTTTAGTAGACTGTTGTTGCAAGAAGTACTCGTCAGACTACAGTTTCCTCTTCCAGCTACCTCCCTTGCCTTCTGCCACAATGTCATTTATTCTGCAGATACTCTACATCAAGCATAAGGGAAAGGCAGCAGGCAGAGCCACTGAATCCTTCCATCTCCTGTTCTCAACTTCTCTTTTTCTTCATTGCCTATGCTACCCCAGAAAAAAAAAAATGAAAAAAAAGAAAAACAACAAAAAAAGTAAATGGTCTTGGAGGGACAGTTATAATCCACATTTATTGGCAACAAATGTAACTTAGCACCCAGGTGTATTCTTGCAATTTCTGAGAGTGCTTGCTTTTTTATTTAAATCATGTGTAAATTCATCCTCTGCTGGGACATGGCTTTCGGTTAACATTCAAACACACTGAACTGAACAACTTCTCTTACCTTTCCATGAAATTTTGACTAAGCTGTTATGCTAGTCCTGGACATTTAGCCTTTGGATGGTGACAGATTTAGATCGTCAACAGTCAGATAAAGCTGTAATATGTAGATAACTTAAAATATCTTTGGAAAGAAATGCTTTCTCCACTGATTGCCCCCCCCCCTTTTTTTTTTTTTTTTTTAAAGCTG
>VZSV01000031.1:3028495-3050505 GCA_013398735.1 Nothocercus julius
AATAAAAAAATCGTATTTTTTCCATTCAGTAGGTGGCTTATGTTTTTGACCCCGGTGAAGAGGTCACTCTATTGTGAACACTCCTAGGTAGTAATAGTGGATTGACTGTGTATGAAATGAAGAGAAACACTATGGAAGATCATATTCTTACATGACTTATGAGATAAACATTTCTTTTCTTGAAAGCCATGTTGACTAATAGCTATTCTAAGGAAACCTTTCAGGATAATATAATCCATTTGCAGAACTATCATCATGCAGTAAGGGGCATACATCAGTATGGCATATATGCCATATATATGTCATAACAAAGCGAGTAAGGTATTGAAAAAAAGTTTTAAACAAAAATATCATGTGAAAATTTCTATTTAATGGCAACATTTTTGTTTTTCCTTTTTTTTTTTTTTTTTTCCCCAGATGACTAAACAATAAGAAACCATCAATTTGAACAAGTGTCTTTAATAAGGAAACATTAAACTAGAAGCAACAGGAAAATGTTGCTGAATGAAAAGCTATGTTTTCCACATTCCTTTATCCCTATTAGAATTTTGTTCTAGACTCTCAGATCACTTTAAGAATATGCATTTTCATCCTATAGTTATGTGAGTTTATATTTTAAAGCAAATGCTTTAAAATGCTACGTATGTGCGTGTGCATGTGATCATTCATGACCAGAGTGTGTATCTACATATATATGGGACTTTATTGTAAAAATTGACCAATTATTACTACATTTTATTTTCTAGCTTAATCTTGATAATAATCACTGCGAATAGCTGTTTTGATGGATCCAAGAGAATATGGTTTCTCATGACGCGTAAAATTTTAAGTTCTTTGAAAGAAGCCTTAAAACCTTCTTTATGAAGCTTTATGAATATCTAGGTATATATGTCATATATAGGAGTTTTTTCCAAACATAGAACAAGAAGTTCTTTGGAAAGTCTCCCTTCCTACAAGAAAAAAATAATTCCAGATTTTCTTTTTGTTGTCTTTGAGATGGTTAGAGTAAAAATCCATTAAACCAGAAGTTCAAGTGAAATTAAAACACTATTCCTAGAGTCTAATAAAATATATAAGAAACATTAACTCATAGATGTTTGTAATTTAAATGACTTTAAATATTAAAATGCTATTTATGATCAAATATTAATTTCACAAAAAGGAAATATTTCCCTTACTAAAACTTACTGAAGTGTAAACATTCTTAACAAAAATTGTACTATGACTCTTTTGTTTAAGTCTAGTTATGTTCTGTTAAAATGCATATTTCTGAATTTTTGTGTATACAGTATTCTGAATTTCATGTAGAAAGGAGGAAAAATAGTAATGACCTAAAGATCTAGGTAAATTATATACATTATTTAGGAGAACAGAAAAGGAATAGGACATTTTGATTTTTTGTGTATCTCCATGAGTGCTACCAACAGGGTAGAACTGAGTAGCAAAATGTGTATTACCTTCCGTCTATCATATACATCCACTGATATTCTTCTAAGTTCCTAAGGGCAACTGATCAGTTAGATATTTTTAAATATGATTATATTTAAAATATTAGCCCAGAATCGGCTTTTTAGTTTTTTACTTCTTCAAGAGGCCGGAAGGCATTTTCAATTCAAACAATATTGGACTAGATGATCTCTGAAGGTCCCTTCCAACCTTAATGATTCTACGATTCTATGATTCTATGAATATTGAGGTGCTTAGGATTGGTCCCTAACTGTGCTGTGTTGACATTTCACCTCTTGAAATATGCTGTATCGCCTTCTTATACCATAGAGAAGCAGCAATGATGAAAACATTGAAGAAAGCAAGTCACACAGATTCTGTGGTCCAGAGACCTTCATTTACTTATTGTAATAGATGGTCTTATAGCATTTACTTATGGTGGAAACATTCTACATTTTAAAACCTATGCAAATCTTTCAGGTGAAATCTGTGTGTTCCCAGATATCCTATGACTTATTTTGACCTTTGAGTTTGATCAAATATGCATTAAATATGAATCTTACAAATATTGCGTTCCTTTTGCAACACCATGATCTTTGAATATACTCAAAGATAGACTCTGTGAATTTATCAGTAAAGCTCACATTTAGTGAAAATATTGTGACAATAACTCAACCAAATTACTATAACTGAGAATTTTGTGCATTTTTTTTTCCGTGTTTTTCAGGCATTATTTTGTATAAACAAGATTCAATTTTCACTGCCAAAATGTTGAATCTAAGAAAATAATAATTTCCCCAATGTGAAGGCACATCACACGAGACATGTAGAAATGTTACATGGGAGGAGAGGAATATATTTTTTTCATAGTTATAAATGTTATAACTGGCTACTGCTGCCTCCTTTAAAATAATCCTCACAGTGCCATTTTTTCCTATTTGCTTTGCCAACCACTAGTCTTTTAATTACTCAAATCGTATCTGACCCTGCGTGTGCGGTGGGGGTGGACTAGATGATCTCTAAAGGTCGCTTCCGACCTTAATGATTCTATGACATCACTAGCAAGGGTCATTCTGTTCAGGTACTTTTTCTTCATGTTTACCCCAACATTGAACGGTCAACAATGATTTAAAACTGCAAAACAACTTTAGCATAACAATCTTCTTCATTTTTAAGAAAACACTTCACTATAATTTTATAACTCATCTTTTCTGACTTTCGGTTCCCAAGGAGAGTTATTAGCTGTTGTACTAGCCAACTAGCCATAATTTCGAATGACTACTGAATGCATCAGCATGAAGTATCAATTTGAGAACTGAACTTTCTATTCTCCCTACTTTTTATTCCTTTCAGAATGCACATTGAACAAATCCTTACTAATAGCAAAGAGATTTGTTTAGCTTTTCTATTATTACTGATGATCTGCCCTCTTTCCTGAATGACAGTTAACTAGTTAAGTACATAGAATGCACAGGTTTGAGTTGCTCACCAATCAGAAGGAAATCAATTAAAAAAGAAAATAGAACAAATTCAGTATGAAAGTTACACTAATTTCGCATACTGAAGATGTTGCACTTTCAAAATCCTCATGGCTGCATGAGGACTTTTACACACACTTTTAAACCTCTTTTTCCTATTCTTTGTATTTCAGAATCACTTACTGAGCAGAATTACTTTTTCTCCTTCTAATTTCCCAAGAAAAGGATTCACTGTGCCAGAAAATATTTTATTGCTTTTAGAAGAAATCTGCTACTCTGCTAGTTGGAAGATGGAAGCCAAAAAAGTAGAGTCAGAGTAAATGATGTGACTGTTTGAAGAGATTGTCTTGTAAGGCATAGCAGGCACATGAATCATTTAGATTAGATGCGGCTGGAATTATGTAACCACCTTCAGTAATCTTTTTTTTTTTTTTTTTTTTTTTTGTCCTAAGCTGCTAAGGTTTTTCTTCCAAATACTATGATTGGTTAAAAAATCTTCTACTTTCTCACTCACTTAAATACTTCTCTTTCTGGCAATGGATAGAGTTAGCTTTTTTAGGGGCATGTAATTATGTCTGTAGGGAAGAGGGCATGAATATTGGGTTTGATTTACTGTGGTAGCTCATTATAATTTCAAATCAAACAGGACTTAATCAGCAAAGCATTAGGCAGAACTGACATCTGCATACATAGAGGGTTTTTTTTTTATGTCTTTCAACAGTGCAGTCTGTACGACAAATGGAAAAAGTTGAATGTTTGTGAAAATGTCAGAAAAAAAGTAGAAAAATGTTTGGTGTCTCTAGTTTAGCAAACAACAACATCTGAAGCCCTTTTTCTTCTTAGGATACTCCTTTGAAGATAGAAATTTATTTCATATGTAAAAGTTTTTTTTTTTTTGAATTCAGCACTTTCTTACTATGGGACCTGACTGGAGGGGTGAGATATACCAGAATGGTGTAATCCAGACAAAGCAATTTTCATGCCCTGCCCTGTGACTCTTTGCATAGAGACAGATTAATAGGGTGGTACTTACAGTACAGACTCCTTGAAATAGCTGATGCTATTTGACTCAAAGCATAGGATCCATTTCAGGGGAGACATTTTTTCAGCGCTAATTTGTTAACCCAGAGAAGCTACTTCTACTGCATTTGAGAGGCATCCTTTGGGCCTCTTTAAGATCTATTTAAGATTATTCTGTTTGAAAGCATGATTGTGCAAGAGCAGCCAGAGGCCACTTTCTGGAATAGACCAGCCTGATCAGTGTACATCTATTGTACAATTTTAGCCAGGACATTTGGGTACTCTGACGAACAGGGAAGGGAGGTGAATAATCTAGGAGTGAGTTCATGTTTCCAGCTTCTCTCAAGACTACTCTTTGAGAGCAATGTGGAGTGGAGCATGGCAAACCCTATTCCTTAGCTTTTTGTTATTGCTCCTTGACTTGGCCTCTTTTCAGTGGTGGCCACTGAGAGAACTAGAGGAAACGGCCACAAACAGAAGCACCAAAAGTTCCACAGGAACTTTAGGAAAAATTTCTTGACAGTGAGGGTGCCAGAGCACTGGAACAGGCTGCCCAGAGAGGTTGTGGAGTCTCCTTCTCTGGAGATCTTCCAAACCCGCTTGGACGCAGCCCTGAGCCACATGCTGTAGGTGACCCTGCGTGTGCAGGGGGGTTGGACTAGATGATCTCTAGAGGTCCCTTCCAACCTTAAGCATTCTATGATTCTATGATTCTATGATTCTATGATTCTATGACTTCAGCGTCCAACAAACTCAGGCTTCTGTTTCTTAACAATTTGATTTACTTCCTTCTTTAACCACTTTTGCAGTTAGCTAACCATTATTGTTGATATCTGGAACAGGCAAAGGCCAACTCTATGTTGCATTAACTGTATAGCCATCCAAATGAGCAAAACGGAAAGTAAAATAAGACATACAGGGTATGTGTGTATTGGGGTAGGGAGGGATATTTTTACTCTGCACATAAAAATATAATCACTTAGCTCATCTCAAACCATAAAACTGTTAATTATTATGTTTTCAAGAAGGGTACTCAGGTGGAACAGACTCAAGAATGGGATCAACAAGAAAAGTGTGTGTGTTGGGGCTGGAGAGAGCACAGCATTTGTGTGTTCTCATAATAAAAAATACGGCTAGTAAGTTTAAATACAGGCATGTCAGCATTGACAGTGGCTATTTCAATATATTATGTTTCACTTGATTATATTAATCTCTTCTCATAAATGTTATGTTTATCATATATCCTTGAGAATAACTGGAGTATTGCTCAGTCACTCTGAAATTTAAGAATATTTTTGATATGTAAAAACTGACCCTTGAATGCTAGGCACTTGGGTGAGAATATGTGAGGCAATTTTCTAAAATAGATAAATAATACATTACATAGTAGAAAGCAGGTGCTTTGCCACCACAAAACCACCCATACTGTTGTTAAGTAGGGGTAGGAGCACCTTTCAAACCAGATGATCTGCTGAAGGTGTTACTGGATTGCCTTGGCTTGCAGTGTTCATGCAAACATTATACTTATTTTCTCTCCTTGACATTCCTGTAGCCTGATTTTCTTCATTAGAATGTCACAATTAGATCAAATTCAGTTCAACTGAAACTACAGGTTAATTTGTTTTGATATTAAATTTAGCTACTCTGCTTATTCTATGCTTCAAATGGAACTAATAAGGCAGTGTCCAGTTAAAAAAAGAGATATTAGCTAAATTCAAATATTCTACTTATAAGTGTTATTCAATTCTTCAGTACACCTTTTAGTGAACTTGTGATGAAATTTCCTTTCTGTTACAAAAAAAAAAAAAAAGGGCTATCTGACAATCCTGCACATGACAACCTAATATCTAGCGTCTGAAACCTCATAATGAGTAGTTTATTATATTTTATTATAGCATGTAACATCTAACTTTAAAACAATTAAATAGCTACTATTTCAGTATGACAAAATAGGCTTAATTTCTTTACATAATAAAGATAATGCATCCACTGAATATGAATATTCACAATGGATTAAAGGTGATTTAAAACACAGATATCCTGTTGATATTCTAGTGGCTATTGTTAAAATATTTCTTTCAACATCATATCCCTTAAGTTTTTTTAATTTAGATCACTTAAAATATTAATTGTGAGTTCCATTTAATTTTATAAATTAAGAATACTTACACATTTGGAGTAAAGTTAAATTAGTAAATTAAAGTTAAAGCGGAAAAATATATCTTAATTGTTAAATTATATAGCATATTTTGCCGCTTTTTTTTTGGTCAGAGACAATTCCCAAGCAGATCATAAAGCTAAAAAATAGATTCCATTAATAATTATTGAAGCACAGATAAGTGCATCAGCAGTTCCTCATAAGATTTTATATTTAAAATTCAAGATACAGTGGGTAATTTTGATTGCACCCCTGGCCTACTTCCTATTGCTCCTGTCATTTTTTTTTAGGGCATGCACCGTAAGGGCGCTACTTTTGCTACTATTAAATTTTAATTTGAACATTATAGAATCAAAATCAGTAATATACTTTGCCTGTTCTTGCTATTTAACTTTAAACTGAGCAGTAAGGTCAATATTGAACATTCATTTTAATGTCACAACATTAAAAAACATTATGTGACAACATTAAAAAACAGATTTTTTTGAAACTATTTCAGGTTATTATGAAATAGTTATGATTATCCATGTGTTTAAATTCATATTGTTTTAATTGAGTTTAACTCATTCTTGTTTTTTCCCACCTTAGAAATAAAATACATTCAAATATCCAGTAGACATTTTCCAGTAGGATGTAGACATAATTAAGGAAGACATTTACCATTCTCAAAAGGAGAATTCCAGTTTTTAGCAGGATCTGTTCTCTGAATAATTCAGTGAATAGCCACTGAAATGCTTGTTGCAGCATAAAAGAGCAGAAAAAGCGGAGATGGAAATGAACAACTCTTTGTGAAAGATGATGCAAAATGCTTATTTTAGTAATAGAAACTTTTTATATCAGTGTCATTTTATGCTTAGAAATTTCACTGATCCTCTGTGTGAGATGCTGGCATTGTTAATAAGGTGCTGTTTTCTAATGGTAGGCTCATACGGCCTTAAAAGCAGTTTGTGTTAGTGCCTGGATTCATGCCACTCAGCTTGTTATGTCAGCCAAGCACAGAGGGAGATCCTCTGAGCTGAAGATACTTGTATTTTGGTGTCTGCTGAAGATGAACAGGGGGAATGAGCTCACACTATAAACAATGGAGATCAATGGCTCAATTCATTTGCCTAATTGTAGACCTCTGGATCAGACTGGACTATGATTTGAAATGACATTTGAAATGTCACAGAGGGTTCTGCTGCCACTCCAGATGAGCACACAGATTTTGTATTGAACCTTCTAGACCTTATAGGAAGTCTCAGATACTGCAGGAAATTTACAAATCTTGTGTGTCTCTCCACAGATGAAAGCTGATCTCAGTTTCGTCCATGATATCCATATCCAATCAAGGCTGATACCTTTCTAGTAAATGGTAAGAAATAAGCATCCTTACATTGTGATTTCATGTAATTAAAAAGTCTACTATAGGACAAAGGAATTGTGGTATAGACTGATAACAAAGAGGTCTATACAACTAGCTCAGATGTCAAGTAAGCTGAGAAAAATATTGTCCAGAATGTCCTTTCAGGTAGCGTCTGCCTGACCTGATTTATAAGACTGGAAGTATGAAGCATGAACAATGACAAAACCACACCCTTTCTAGCAGATTGCAGCATTTCTTTCTATTTCAGAGATTTGTCTCCACACTCGCTGAAAACAGGTCATTTGAACAGGAACAGGTGGCTACCTCCAGGCACCCAGGTTTAAGCATGTTGGACTTGGCTTGAGAAACAAAAGCCTTGGGACCTGTCTCTGAAAAACCCAAGTACCCATGAACTGAAAATTAGATCAGAGTGTGTTGTAAAATAATTATTAAACTGCTTAGCCTCCATTAGATGAGGATGAAAATCTCAGTGACCCTTAGCTGAGATTATTACTATGTCTTTTGGAGCTTATGCCTGGGAAATAACATCCTTACTTCCCCTGCTTCTTGACTGAAGAGCAAGACATCACCCTTTGAAATACATAACTTTCACACACAGTTTAGACACACATCTGTGGCTGCATAACTTGAATATGTAAGGGATTTAAGGGTGAAAATAAATGCATAAAGCAGTTTGGGTTGTCTCTGTTACCCATATTGTTCCTAGCTACTATATTTAACATCTGATGAGGTATTTATTTCCCAACGGCACCAGCGTGAGTCTAGCCTAAAATAAGAAATAGGTAATAACAACAGTAATAAGTATGTTATAATTAATTTTCCATTTCTGTTTGATTTTATGTCAGAGCAATTTTAACTTAGCGTTTGTTGGTATTTCAAGTAATTTACTAATTAATATAATGTTTTAACTGCAGTATTTTTGAGACAGCTGAAAGAAATCCAACCATAACACCTTAAGTCATTATTTTCTTTGAAATATTCTGGCATCATGGGATGCCAATTCCAATTTCCTTGTTTGTAAGTGCATTGAAAAATTCAAAATAATGGCATTTATTGTAGAAGAAAGCTATAATTCAGAGCAAGTAGTTTAATCATTTAATCATTTATTTCAACAAAGAGTAACTTTTTTAAGAATTGTAATATATGCTACATAAATGCAACCTGTTATGAGATAATAATGAAAGCATTAAAATGAATTCAGTTCCATGGGGAATACCAAGATTTGACCCCAGCTCTAATAGAAAAATGAAAAAAAAAAAAAAAAGAATATGAAAATTAGTATACAGAAATCATCTCTTCAGCCAAAATTATTGTTTTGATTTTAATAGAAAATTACTGATCAGTTCCAGCTGCAGATGTAACTATCAGGATGATTATTGTGCTATTGACAGTAATTATTTTTAAGAGCTGAGTTTTATGCATCTAATCACACTGAACAGCTTCTTTCTCCATAAACACTCTCAGGAGTGTTTACAGAAGAATCCCCGTGAGAAAGGTGTAAGAGTCTGGAAACCAGACTAAATGATCTAAATCACTATGATAAATTTAAATTCAATGCTGTAAAAGTGAGTGACTTTTTACCTCTAATGTATTCTTTTCTTAGATTTTGGCCAACGTTCATTTCAGGAGACAATCTAGTTCATTAACTTCAACTATGTTGACTGTTGATTTGACCCAATGAGATGTAGATCTCTGAATAGTAAGTGCATCCTTAAGACTTATTTTGTTACTGTAAAAAAAAAGGAAAGTGGAAGGGAACAGCATTTCTCTGTCATATCTTAGAAAGAATTATTTCTCTCCGTTTGCTACAAGAGTAGTCTAGTGTAATATTTTATTAATTATAAGCCACATCTTGGAAGTAAAAATTCTAAGGTAAGATGAATCTTATTCTAAATGTGTATATGCATGTGTGTGTGTCTGTACTTGTTTTGGAAGTATCTCTCTCTCTCGTGAAAAGTAAAAATCTCCCCTCCAAAAAAGTGTCCAGTCTCACAGACTAGTCTGAAAACAGCAGCAAAGATGTTGCAGCTATGTCCTCATGGATCATCCACTAACTGATATGAACAATTTTGTCCCAAGAAGAAAAAATGATTTGATTCTTTCACTGGTCATCAACAAGAACCATTTGGAACAATTTCACAATGTGGTGGATACAATAAAGGAAAAGAGAAAACAAAACGAAACAAAACAAAAGACATCACTTCAATCTCCACTAAACTTGGGATGCAGGGAAATCTTTCTTCTGAAATGAGTCCAATACTTAGAATTTGACTTCTTCTACCTGTTTAATCTGTCACAGCTTATTTCCTCTCAGAGGTAAATGTACCAAGAAAGATCACAAAGAACTACCACTTTCTGCTTAACAAGTCTAGATCTTGACTAGATCTTATCATCTAACATGCACAAGATCAAGTATGCTTCCAAAGACAATTTAATTTTGTTTATTTAGTTTTAGTTTGAATTCTTGTGGCTTTATCTATATAGAATGCATCTGAAAAAAAAACCACAAGAATTCAGAACTCTGATTGTTATTTTGAATGTTATTGGTTAGCTGTGATTGGTCACCAGGAATCACACTGGATCATTTGTCTCTGCTGTTCATGCCTTTTACTGTAACTCTTAATTGCTTGTGTGAGCCTTCATTATGCAATTTCTCATGTACGTGATATTTGAAGTTTACTTCCTGCAAATTCTAGAGAGTGCTGATACTTCTCCTTTCAGAAGCTGTTATATTATATCCTACTTTTCAATACCACATTAATGAAGTATGCTCCTTGTCTGATAAAAACAGATACAAACCATAGCCTGTGCTATGAGTCTCTTCAGTTACCAAATTCAGCTCATAAGCAAGTTGGGATATTTTTCCAGCACTGTCTACAGCATTCTTTATAGCTAACCAGCGGCTACACATTCTAAAACATTTGTAAAAAAAAATATTCATATTGATTCTATACTTTTCTTTGTCTTCTTTAATGGTGAAATGAAGAGAGGTACTTGTGCCATATAATAATGTAACCTCTCTACCATGATCATCACGCCTCAACAGCAAAATAGGTTTGCTCATCCAGTGATGGCCTGCACTGCCTGCCTGCCTTATTTTCTGTAAAAAGATGATTTTAAAGAAGATTTTGACATGAAGGCAGCTGCAGGATTATGTATGGAAACCACCGGTATTCTTTTACTGTAATGTTTGAAAGAGAAGCTTACTAATTGTGGTAATGCTCTCTCTGGAACACTAAATTATTTTAATATTTTCATAGTTTATTTTCATCTCTGCATATTTATTCATTTTAAAATAAAAACTCCAAAAGTTATTGATTTTTGTTAAGCTTCACAGGAATATAATTTTTTTTTATTTTTAACCTGTTAAATTACAGATGTTGAAGAATGTAGATAAAGGGTAGTTTTTATATTTAGCTATTATTGTTAATTCCAAGCAATTATTTCAACTGCTGAACTATATTACTGCGTTATGTACTCTGTACAAGTGTTAATGTTTTTCAAACACAATAGGTGCCTTGTTATTTTTATATATAACTCTTTGCCATATACTTACGTTGCCTTAGAAAGTGCCTTCTAAGTGTTTTGAAGATTCTTACTTCAGTGAATTTGGAAGATTGAACATTAACAATGAAGCTTTTAATATTAGATACACCAGGCCCTGCTCTCTGAAAAAAAAAAAAAAAAAAAAAAAAAGAAAAAAAGAATACTGGACTGTAAAAATAATTTTGAAGAAGTTTTTGAAAAAATGTTGTTTATAATGCTGTTACACAGTTTCACCAATGCAAGAACTAAAGACTACTTTAATTTTCTGTTAGATTTACTGAACTAAGTATGTATTTAAGCATTTACTCATAACATGGAAAATATTCCAGTATTTTCCACAAAGAGGACATGACTTAAAATCCTGATTTATGTGTGGGGAACAAGAGAGAAAGACATCTTACTCCCAGCTCTTCACGGCTACAAAAGAACTAATGCTAAAGCAATTGGTGTGCAGGCACCCCCATATAGGGCTTAAATACAAATATGAAAATAAAAGATTTCTGCTGAGTCAGATATATTTTTTCACACCTATAACTTTTATTTAATGTCAAACTCAGGGTGGTCATCAAAATTTCAAGCTATAAACATTATACAAGCACTATAAACTGAGCAGTCTTTTTTTTATTTCACTCCAACTTCTTCACAGTCATTCCCTTGGTAATAGCTGATTTCAGTCTACCAACTTCTTAGATTCTAGTCTCTCTTTTCCCTCACACATGAAAGCTTTTTCTCAATATCAAAACTTGTCTTACAATTCCATCCACAGATAGCCAAAGCAATCTTCGGTGCCATTCTTGCTTTGAAAGATCAGAGTCACTGAACTGACGACATTTCAAGTGATTTTCAACCTTACATAGATAAGACCACATCCATGCCTGTTACCCCTCATAGACATTCACTTTCATTCCAGCTATCCTACACCTCCCTTTTGGTCAATAGAAAGAAACAGTCTTTCAGTGGGGGAAAGACGGGCTTAGACTTATCTGATCTCTTACACGCTTGTGGTAGGGTGATAAGAATCATGAAGTAAAAGTATATGTGTCTTTCCGTTCATTAAAAGAGAGTCTATCTGAGTTTTAAAAATCTTAATTTGATGAGACTATATGTCTATGCCCTCTTACTTACTTACATTGCTTCTCTCCTCCTGTATCTGTGAGCCTGACTTGGTGGGATACTTGCCTGTTTGCAATTGCAAATGTTGGGCATTCAGATGGCAAAAAGGTGGGTTTGAGAAGGAGAACCTGGGAAAACTTGAAGAAGCACCTGGTAATGGCAGTGTTCATAGACACTTTTTTTGGGTAAACAGTTCTCTCTATCATGGATTCTGGAGCAAAGAAGTTGTGCCCTATTTAATTTCAGTTGTGCTCAGGAAAGGACGTATGGGGGTTCAGATTTTTTGTTGCAAATAAACAAGCCTATGCAGGGATACCTTTCTTCTATATAAGCAATTCTTTCTCCTGGAAGAAGTAATCCCTCCAGGCCTGAGTATCAGCCAGGTACTCAAACCAAGTTGGTGTTCTATCTATAAAGCAAAAGTTAACATTATCTTTCTTGCCTGCTGACTTTAACTCTTCACTCCTCTCTTCAACATCCCTCGTTGGCAAATCTTTACTACTTTACTAAGTTTAATTTTCTAAGGCTGTTGCTTTCAAGGCTCTGCACCATTGCCTACATAGATTTTAATAGGCTCGCTTAGGTGAGCAAGCATTTCTCATCTTGAGTGAAGCTTGAGATTATGGCCAGGAGAGAATAACAGTTTTTTTGCTATAGCCAATTTTGTTGTTATGCATTAAACAGTCTTCCCTGACCCCTTTTCATAAGTAGTTCTATTTCTACTGACAGACAACTCTGAGTCTTGCCACAGCCTGAAATAATAAGAGCAAATACAAGCACTCTTTTCACCTACATATTGAATTCCTAACACACAGGTACATGCAATCTGTCAAGAGAGAACAAGCAACGTTGCAACATATATGTATATTTGTGTATTTTTTTATTTATTTACTGGTATGTCAATACATTTGTTCCTCAGCAGTTTTGCTCCCTGGAACATATCAGCAAATTGTACATACATAATTTCAAGCTCCAGCAGACAAGTTCAATACTCTAAAACAAACATTATTCAGTACACTTTTTCTATTTCATGTGATTGAATTAGCCACAGAAACACAAGTAACTGGTCTCAAACTGTTTCCTGTCTGTTTATTTATTTGTGGTTGAAATCATAGAGTTTCACTAGTATTAACAGGTATTCCTTGACCATGAAAAAATTTCTTATGTGCTCCAAAACCTAGTTACATGTACAATACCCAACCCGTGATTCTTTAACATGACATGCAATTATTTTAATGTAAAATACAACAGAAGACCCGGATTATGGAATGATGCATCATATATTTGAAAATACTGATCAGGATCTTCAACTGTAGTTAGGAGGTATGTAACTGTTCATACAAATATTTCATACCGAAGAAGCAGAGAACAAAGAGAAGAGAGAGAGATGTATGAGAATTTTCTCCAAAATACTGCCTGCTTAATTCTATGATGAATATACCTATAAAGAAGGAGGTGTTCCCATCCCCTGTAGTTAGGCTTCGAGAATACATCTCTTGTTAATGTTTTGAAGGAGTTCCCCGGACTATGGGAACTGATTAAATGTTGGGAGGAACTGCCATCTCTACTGATAAGAAGAGAAAACAGGGGGAGAAGAGCTTTCGAGTTTAGGCACCTAGAGGAAGTAGAGAAAGTATCAGATCAGGTGGTGTGAGTCTACCCATGTTTCCCACATAACTGCATATTCTATTTATTTTATTATGTCTGGGTTCACTAAGAGGCGAATTGAAAATTCAATGTTTAAAAAAAAAACAAATTGCTTCCTTTGTTTCTGTCATTTTGGAGGTATTTGTTCTTTTTTTGCTTTTTGTTTGTTTGTTTGTTTTTTGCTTTCAATTTCCTTTCTAATGGCAACTTCTCACTTAGTTCCAATATCGGGATAGCAAAAATATGCATGAATTTTTTGTTATTCACTCATCTTCTTTCAAAAGAAGAATGTAGATTTTCTGCTTTCATCCAAGATATTTATCAGTAGGATGACCTTATACTACTGTTTTCCACCCCCCCACCCCTCTCACCCCACCCCTATTATTTATTTAAATGTATGCCAGTTTTCAAACATCTGGTGATTCACATACTAGCTAATCTGAAAGCACTACACTGGATATCTTGCAGAGAATGGAAGAATGCCAAATGCATTTTTTAGGTCCTCTTTCCATTAGATGACCACTGGCATTATCTTTCTGGCTTGCTTTTCTAAACGAAGATAACTGCAAATAATGTGAATTTCAGCCGAGTTTATTGCTGCTCTAGAACTTTTTCACCCTACATAAAACTTACATTTAAACCATATTATTAGTTTTTTACATGACAGTAAACCTGCCCTGTTAATGATTTTTGTAGAAAGATAAGGGCTTATTTTGTTTTAAATTCTGTATCTTTTGGAAAAATAAAAAATTTAAACTGAAATAAACTCCACAAAATGAAAAATATAATTAGAAGAGTATGCATTTTTTAACCCCCTTTGAACATGCTCCTCTTCTGTAAGGACAGATCAATAAAGGGAAGCATATTGACTGGGAGATGATACCAGACAAAAACACAGAAGACACTAGGGTTTATTCAGACTAGACTTTTCTGTTAGCTTTTGAGGGTTATGCCTGGATTAAGTCCTTTCTTAGTCTTTGAAGAATGCAAAATAAATTTTCTCCTTTCGTGTTCTGCCTAATGGTACAGAGAAAGCATAGCAATTTTCCCCTAAAGTCAAAAGAGGAAGTGACCTCTTTTTTTTAGAAGCGGACTGAATCTAATCCACTACTGTCTTTATAATTGATTTTCTCCAGTACTTTTTTTATCAACATTTTATGTAAAGCAAGATTTTTCTCTTCCTTCCATTCTTTGTACCATCTTAGTTCTTGAGCATTCAGCAGAAATACTGAGGAACATACTTGGCTATATTTGTGCAAAATTCAGAAACATTTTAGAAGAAGTGTACAAAGAAACCATCTCCACTGTCCCCTCCACAGCTCAAGAAGCACTCTACTAAACGGCATGCTTGTCAGAAGATCCCTAAAGACAAATCATTGGAAAATTTTGAACTGCAGGAATGGGCAACTAGCAATCCAATGAAACTTCAGGCTGCTCTTTCCGAGATGGCAAGTGGGAATCCTGGCATGAAAACAGAATCTCAAAGAGGAAGACTGAAATTCATTATCATGGTCACAAATAATAATCTCTATAAGAAACATGTATCCATGTTCTGAAGTACTTAAATCTTGGCCAATATACTTGAGACATCTGTACGCAGCATTCCCTGGGAAACACAATACTGCCAGTAAGGGCTCTGCAATGCAAGAAAGAAAGAGTCGTTTCTACTTGACAAAATACATGTTGCCGAAGCAATGTGATCCAGAGAAATAATTGAATATTTTCTATTCCTCTTTATTAGAACCCTAAAGCCAAGATCCATTGTGTGAACACTAGGCTGGATCAGATATTTAGCAGAGACTTAGAGAACATTAGAATTTTAGTCGAATATAGTTTTATTATGAATTAGCTGTCTGAACATTACTGCCTTTCAAAAGCAATCCAGACTCAGAATCAGTATCTAACAACTCACAAACTTTCTATGTTATATAGCTATAGATGTATAACATAGATAAAATACATATATTTATTCCAAATCAAATGTTGACAGGAGGAATTTGGACTGTCAATGTTTCGGAGGTAGAGGTTCATTAATCAGAAAGCTGCTTGAAAACTTACCTTGTGGCAGTGATGGAAAAATAAATAGTGAAGTGGTGAAAGCTCACATGAAATGAACCTGGCATTACAAAGCATGAACTAGTTCATCTCTATGACAGAGAATACAAGTAGTTTCACATCAGGGTCACATGAATAATTAATTTCCCTTTTGTTCAAGAACATGAACTGAATGGAAAATATATGTGAACTCGTATGTTACCTTTACTTAAAAACACATTTTTGTTGGCATGATTTAACCACTTAACTATGGTCTCAGAAGAGAAAATATGGCTGCTATTAATTTTTAATAAGCTATAACAACTAACACAGTTATAATTCAACAGGCTACAGGCAGTGATTCCTCATTACCTTGGCTTTTAAGTAACATTAATTCATGGAAAAAAGTATTTCCGATTAAAAAGAGAAAATATTTGAACCATATACAAAGATGCTGATTTATAAAAAGTTGTGACCAGAATTTGTATAATGCTGCCAAGGAAACTCACTTCTCATTGCCAAAAGCTTCATATATATTTGTCCGGATTATAAAACTCCAAGTTTAATAGAGTGAAACAAATCAGTTATGTGTAGCTTGGTTTCGCGATCCCTTTATGATATTATGTAGGCAATGACCTCAATAAACCACATATTCCCAAACCTGATTACATAAAGGTAGCACAAAATCCTGTTTTTGCATTTGGCACCTTGCCTAAAAGAAGATGGACCTGTAGTAACTAGAAGGAAAAAAGGATCTGTATAAATGCAACAAACCCTAATTATCACTGATACCTTTATAAAAGAAAACATACACAGAACCATGCTCTTTCTGATGAAAATTTCATATATAGTGTAGGAATATATTTTTGCTTATTTGCATTTTGTTAGTAGAGACCTTGTAGGAAAATAAGAGAGCTCTTCCAACTATATTATGATCAGGTACATATATGTTTATGCAAAACAAAACAAAAAAGATTAAATTGACAGTAGTGAGAGAGAGGAAGAAAACAAGAGAATCTCAATATAGAAACCAGGTGCAATGGTCATCCAGTTTGTGCAAGTAAGTCACTGAATAAGACACAAGGCTTAGATTCAGAAGACCTAGATTCAACTCAAATGTCTATCAGGTTTTCTCTGTAATCTGGGCACATCATGTAATTTGCACATGCTTTTCATTTCTCCAGCCTTTAAGGACAAATCAATTATGCTTTGACAGTTACTGACATAGCAAAGAATTGAAGAAGGTAGGCATATCTGTTCTAGATAGATTCCAAATGTTGATTAGCGCACACTTTCTTCTTACTGTTTCTCTTTAAATTCTGGTTTAATTCTCTGAAAACTCAGAAGCGCAAAAATGTTGTGTCAAAACTTTTTTTTTTTTTTTGAGCGTATATTGATTATCCAATTTCTCTCAGCAAACCTATTGACATGGATAGGCTTGCTTCCTGTAGGGAGCAGTAATTGAAAGTAAACACTGAAAAGCAAGAAAAAATATGAATAAATAAATAAATAAATAAAACCAAACCCAACATATTCACTTCAAATGAATGACCATGTAGTCAGTCCTTGAATTTTATCTGTATATAGCCTTTTGCTTTATTCTGTAGTATTCAAAAGTTCTTTAGTTTGTACTCCAAGGAATTTAAAACACTACTTTCCACAATAGAGAACATAGCTTTCCCTGAAGAAGAAAGTATTGTTTTAGGAGAAGAAGTTATACAGACAATATTTTATCAACATATAACATATGGATTATCTCTTTTGTCCAAATTATGGTGATTCTTTGGCGGGTAATTGTCAAAGATGGAGAGTAGGCCAATGATCTTCCTTGCAGAAACTGAAGTCTATAAAGTGCAATCTAATAATCAAAAGTTTTGGATGTTATTATTGTTTTTTCAACAAAATAGTCTGATTTTTATTCAGAATATTCTAAACATTATTTACACACCCAAACACAGAGTCTTAAGGTTTCCAAACAACATGACATAATGTTTAATAGACAGTGAAAAATACTTCTAAAACAAAGCAAGTGCAATGGTGTTAATTTGAGCGATTATTAAAAATTGAGATCCTGTCTGTATAAAAAAACAAGGTTTCCATGACAGTATTGGCACAAGACTACAGAGAAGTTTGAATAAAACATATCAGCCTCTGCTGTACAAATTCATACAGATTCAATTCAATACATACTATCGCAAATTGAAAGATTCAGGACTAAGACTCTTTTCTTGAGAGATTCTTATTAGAAGAAATATTCCAGGGATATCTTTTATGGATGACTAATGAAAGCTCCTTTAAACATCATCCCTTCCTTAAGTTAAATCAATATCATATTTATTCAGAATTTCAGTTACACACCAGCCTGTGTTATCTTTCAAATATTAATAACAATGCCATGGTTCTCTATTGTAACTGCAGTTCTTGTTGTATTTAAAATATCATCTGCTGACTTCCATGGTGAAAGTAAAGCATTACTGTTTTATTTTTCTGTTGGCACTGTCAAAACCATGAATATTCTTTATTGTTGTTGTTGTTCTGTTTTTATTATATGCAACTGAGAAAACAATGCACTGGTTTGTAATGACTTGTACTTGCACAGGGCCACTGATGATTACCATTAGTAGCAGGAGAAAGCTATTACATTCTTCTCTTCAAAGACAGAAAAAGAAAATGAGCAGTTGGTACCACAGGGGAATCTGCTGGATTTTCGTCTTGAATTTTGTCTTTAGGACCAGAGGATTGTGATGACCAACTTGAAGGAACCTCAAAGCAAAAAGTGATTCAATAAATACTGAATATCTGTAAATCTTTTTATACAAGTCAGTCTTCAAAACTTTTGATGTTCACTTCACTAATAATAATTTACTCTCTTGTTTTCTTAAAGTTCCTTTATGATATCATTCATAAATGAGTATGTTTCTAGGATAAAGTCCTTCAGCACATACATACGAACGGCAAGTCCAAGATATCTTTGGAATTCTTACTTATGGGATAGGACCTTTCTGTGGCAATTGGTTTGGTCTTGCATAGTGAATTTTAATTAGTCCTATGGGAGCTTATTTATAAAAGAGAGGAGTATCTTAAGTGTAATCAACCACTTGATCACTGATCCCAAAATCATCATGACCTTTCCATAGGAGCAGAATGAGAGCTCTGGTGATGACAACAGCCAATTGTTAGGCACTGCAAGAATTTGAACAAGTCACTACCCAGTCCAGTAACCAACAGTGTCTGGATTACATGTGAAAAGATTTCAGTGATGCACAAGATGTCAAGAGACAGAAACACAAGAAAGAATACAAGAATTTGAAGAGGAGAGAACTTGAAGAGTGTGACATCCCAGAGGGATGGATCTGCTCGGAGCCGGTCCCAGCAGGTCCCAGAGCAGGACCTGTTCAGACCCAGGGGACCCCACGGACCTGCTAGGAGCACACACTGCGCAGCTGGAAACGCTATGCTGACCTATCAGACTTTTGTTCTGAATCATGTCATCTCTCTCATTTGACAGGTAAGTTGTAAAATTCTAACTTGTAAAATTATATATGACTAAAACATGTACTAAAAATTGTATATGACTAAAGTATGTACTAAAGTAATTGTATGTGACTAAAGTGTTTTGGTATTCAAGCCCATGTAGTCTCTGCACTGTGAATTTGGTAGTATCACACAGTCACAAAGAGGACAGAGTGTTTTGTCAGATGATATTTAAAGGTTATATCAGGTAAAAGGTCCATGGCTATGATTACTTAGGACTTTGACAGAGGCATATTACATTAAGAATCACTATGGAGAAATGGAAAAAAAAAATGGCATAAGTTCTCTTTAGACAGAATGAATGAAGAGAACAAAAAAAAAATCATAAGATCAGGAGGGAAACTGCCATCTGCTTCTCTGAAAAGTCTTCTGCATTCCTGATTGGAGATTTTAGCAATGGTATGAGTGCTGGTATGCCATGTAAACCTTCAAGGAAAAGGAATTATCTGAAGAAAGGTTAGAATGTTAGTATTTATTTGTAGGATAAATATTTGTAGTATAAGTTATTTATTCTGTTATAGTATTTCATTAGCTTAATAAAGATTGTAAGAAATAGTAGAAATGGCACCACAACACACATTAATGCATTTTTCTATTATGTTTATAAATGCATTACAAATACTCCACCAAACCAACAGGTATGACTTCAGAGACTTTATCTAATGACTTTCCCCTAAGCTATAAGACATGTTTTTTTTTACATGTCGAATAATCATAGTTTTTTATTTGTTTTATTTTAAATAAATATTTTAATTTATTCTCTGATAGTGTTAAAGTCTCCAGCAGCAGGCCACCATACTAGGTATACTATTTTAGTGTAAAAAAAAATATGTGATCTTGGCCTCTTGAAACAGTTTATTGTAATAACCACCTTCACTCTTTTCTTTCTGAAATGCTCACAACAGGTGCATCAAAATCATGCAGTCTTACATGAAAGCATTTTAGATTCTTCTCAACCAGCATCTTCCTTTACCTCATTGAAGAAGAAAAGATACCCTGTTACACCCTCAAAGAATGTAGCGTCATTTTCTTGTCTATGTTGTGCCTAAATAACCAATCTATAGCCTGTAGTAATTTTATATTGTTCTGCACCAGAAAAGACAAATTTGTTCTCTCGTCAGCTTAAATATAATGGGGTCCAATCCAAAATTGCCGTTCCCTCAAGATACCTCTGCTCTCTCTTTCAGTACCTATTGATGCTGCCATTAGGAACAAGGACATTGCCACACAGACGCATAGTCCATCACCACCTAAATATTCCTGTTCCTTTCCTCCCCACTTCCAAGTTTTGTTCAGTCCGCTGCCTTCCTCTTTCTGAATCCTACTTTTCCTTCCTAGAAAACTAAAATATTTATGTTCACATTCATCTTCCTGTAGTAACTGCGTATTCTCCTCCTCTGGCCCTTGGCAGCTATGAATGCATTCTCATTGCAGTCTGTTCTGGTTTTAAATCTAATTATTATTATTATTTTTTTTAATCATCTTTCTATCTCACTCTTCTGAACACTTTGTCATTTTCTAGAACCATTCTATGGTTCTTTTTCTTTATGAAAACAAATTCAAACCCTCTCTCATATTCAGAACCTTCTGCAATTGCATCTCTTGCTGCTCAGTCTCTCATTTACATCACAATCATTGCATCACTTATCTACTTTTCATCTATCTTTGCTCTTCCTGTACTCAGTTCTATCTTCATTCTCTTTTTTGCCATTGATTCTTCAAATTCTTAGTTTGAGTGAATGGCAATCCCATTGAGCTCCCGGGGATTGCTTTTATTTTGACAGCTTCGCAATAGTTCTTCAGAATCACTAGGCTAATTTTCTCCGTAATAACATATAGTGGATGACATTCCATATTTGTCACATCATGATTTTCAAATTTTACATCTAAGGTCACTTTGATTTATTAAGAAAAATAATCCAAAAATAATTTTGTGCACATTGGTAGTTATAGCAAAATAAAATTTGTATATCTAAAAATTAAATTTTACACACACAAAAAATTGTACATATACATATACACATATATATATGTATACACACATATAATAAAAATTAAAGTCTGGAGTAACTGTCTATTTCTTTTCCCCAGTGTTTTACTTTATTTTGTTTAAAGGTATTTTTGTTCTTTTTCTCTAATATTCTTATATTTTATAGATCAACTTATGAGAGAATAATGACTTTCGGCAAATATTAGGCTATATCTTAGTATGCTGCTCTACCTCACAACTACTATGTCATCTAAGGTAAAAACTCTTTTCTTCCCAGAGCTTCCAGACATTTCCTTCTTAAAGCAACAATGACAAAGATAGTCCTCATACTAAGATGGAAATTTCTACTTCATCTATTTATTATTGGTATTATTTTGCATTAAAATTTGACTTTATGTGCTTAACACCCTGTAGAGATTATTTAGAAACTAGAATAACATAATAGCTAATGCAGTCAGTCATGTGGACTGGAAGGTAAAATATCTTTTTATTCATTCTTTATATTCTTGATCATCGTCATCAAGATCTTAATGATTAATAAAGTAAAACAAACTTCTTTTCTGTTAATAACATTTCAGTTGAAATATAAACACAATTCTATTCTTCACCGCTGGATTCATGCATAAGTAGGAATACAAATGTAAGTAAAACCAAACAAAACAAAAATATATCCTTTTA
>VZSV01000031.1:3050526-3061828 GCA_013398735.1 Nothocercus julius
TACCTCACAACTACTATGTCATCTAAGGTAAAAAAAAAAAAAAAAAATCCAGGCATTCAATCTATACTTAAAACTCTGCCCCAAGCAACGACTTTTCACAAAAAGTGCAAATCTCAAGCTTTCTTTTGAAATGGTCCCAAAACCGGCAGAGATCAGTACTTTCAGAAAATAAAGGAGTGCTTTCCGTAGCATCTTTGTGGAGCTGCTAGTAATTCAACAGAATTTTGAAGGACTTATAGAAAATGTGAATAGCAGAAATGTCATGAAGAATTTTTCATTAAAAACTATGCCAAGTCAAGACACGAAGAACCTATCAGACATTTTTCAGATAGAAAGCATTACAATTTTATATGGCTATCTGTGCTCTTGGGTACAGTTATTAGATCTGACCAAAGTTAAATCATAATGGATTATTACACATCAAATCCTAAGTAAGAACATAACATAACATAACATAACATAACATAACATAACATAACATAACATAACATAACATCATTAAAATCAATAACATGAAGAGAAAAGAAGATTTCCGATAAGCAACTAAAAAAAGTTCATTGGAAGGAAGAAAAGCTATTTTAAAACTATTTTTGAAGAAAATTAAACTTAGAAGAAACACTGAGAAAATATATGAAACTTAAATGTAAATGCTCATGGAAAAGATAAGAACGAATATTTTCTATTTTAGGGGGAAATAAAAGAATTTATCTAAATTAACATACAGAGGAAAGCAGTATTAACTAAAGCAGTCTTTGAAAGGTGAGTGAAGGTAAAGACACACCTTCTACAAGAGGTTATCAGACTCTAGAAAAAAAAGTTGGAACAGATGGTTACCCACTGAAAGAAAACTGAGTGATCTAATGATACTTAAGAAGAAAGGCAGATATTGAAACTTTTCAACATTATGACATGAAAAAAACCATAGAAGTAGCAAGTGCCTGGACCAGATGGTATCCTTAGCAAGACTAGCACAACTCCTGGCAATTTTATCAGGAGAACTCACTGAATGAATGGTGCATGTCAGGGCAATGCTAATTACAAAATTTCAAACTACAAGCTAATCTCATATTTAACCAGCATGAGGAATTTGTTAACACTGTTCATATCAGAGCATATTTACAACAATCTATTTAGGCAAAGATATTTCCTATGGGATGCAAACAGAAAACAAGAGCTACCAAGGTTCAGTATCCGACTGACAAGTTAGTTATGAAAACTGCCAAACCTACAAAAAGAAACCTCGAGGTAGTGTGGATGCACTGCAAGAAGGATTTTTATTCAGACTTGTATTCAGAAGGCAATTGATACCAAATAGAAGCTGAAATATTGGTAACTTCTACGTTTCCTGTATTTGTGGGAATGAAAAAGTAATGACATTATGAAGAACAATTGTTTTTCTTGCTCCAGCAAGTATTTATAGGGTAGATAATAGCACTGGTAAAAGTAATGTGAAGTATTATAAGCAAGGCTTGAAACTTTTCCAAATACGTTCATTAATGTACATTTTTAAGTACTTTCAAAGGCCATTAGCTAGTTTCCTCTAGGTGATGCATTTTGCTTCAGCCTTTCTCAAGCCAGTGACTCAATAGAACTAAATTCCTCAGCTCTTCAGCAGTTAAGAAAGAAGTTTAAAAATGCATATTCATTACATGCAAATGTTTGTTAGTATTGGCACCCATGATTTGTTCATCATTCCTCCTATTATACTTGACTTTCTTTTATAAGTAACCTTGCTTTTATTTCCTGGCTAGATGATCAACTACTGTAAAAACAGGCATGATCAATAATGAATATATTTAAGAGGCTGACTTTTTTTCTTGACACCATACTCTTCTATATGTGAGCTTACAAAAACACCTATTCCCCAAAACTACCAGAAGAATCCAGTTTACAGTAATAATAAAAATATTAAAAGTAAAGGAAAAAGGCATCCTCAAACCGAAAAGCTGTTATGAATTTAAACAAAGGCCTGCGAATAGACTCTGACTACTTTTCCAGCTGCTAAGAGTGCTAGTTAGCCTGGAATAGCCAACAAGGCCATGTATACATCCTTCTTCTGGGACCCACTCAAACTTTTTCATGACTTTGTAGATTTCAACGACTTTCATAGCTTTTAATGACCAGGAAATTAAAAAAAAAAAAAAAAGCTATTAGCCCATCTAGCAAACAAGGTAGTAAGAATAAACACCATTTACTGAGTGTATAAATATCAAGACGCAACAGAACTCCTACTAATTCCTTAAAATTCTGAAGAGGAAAATTCCTCCAATATTTTTGTCTGATCTATAAGTATTAAAGTATCTGACTTTTAAAGGCTTAGTAGAAATAGCCTGAGCACAATAAAAACAAATATAATAATAATAAAAAAAAAGATAGGATCAAGTCCTAATGCCAAAAGGAAAGAAACCTTTAATCAGCCAAAAGTTGCTCCTGAGAGAAATTATTAATTTCTATGAGCAGAAAGCAAACAAATAAACAAACAAAAAGCATATATGATAATTATTAATTGGAAAATATTCCTATTATTCTCTATAAAAATAATTAAAATCCTACAAGTGTTATCACCACACCAAAACATTTTGAAGTGGGATATTCTGTTTTTAAATAGAGATAAGTACAGATACAATAGTCTTAGCCCTAAAATTAGCCATTTTATTCCATTGACTGCCATGATGCATCGTGAAGGACACTTCACACACTTTGATGCAGAATGAAAAATATACTGAGATTTGATTATTTCATATGAGCAATTGCTTGCTATTTTCTTAAAAAAAAAAAATGGAATTTTGATTTACATTCAATGCTTGGCTTAAGATAATACCTTCATGGAACTTACCCAGAAGAATAAACAAAGCTTTTCTGACAGGGATGAGTAAATAACAACTTACTAATGCTTTTATCAGTAAAAAATGAGGGGAAAAAATGTGAAAAAGCTAATGGATTTAATTCTCTCATCTCTTCCGAAAGTCTAGTACCACACAAAATGTAGAAAACTAGACTTCAAAGTTTTGTTTATCATAATGGGTTTTAGGGAGAAAGCTATAAGGACTTATTAAAAGTACTTTGAGAATCCGAGGGATAAAATGAGGCTTCAGGAATTAAAAGGATTTTAAGATAAACAAGGACAATGAGCTACCAGGTAGAATAACTGAAGGATAACAAAAAATAAAGCTACAAATTTTAAAATAAGTGAGGATATTTTGCTGCTTTAGATTCTTTTGCGGAAAAGTCCCCTTTCTTTGATAAATAGGAAAAAAAACAAATGCTAAGCCCAAGTAAAGGAAGCCATAGAATCTTAAACAGGAAGAATTGCTGTTAGCGGCACCACAATTCCCCTTTATTGACATATATATTTCATTCTTTTTTAAATCATTCTTTTTACTCAAAGAAAACCAAAAAATTATAGTGAAAACAAGCATTTCATTGATCAACCCAGACCTGAATGGTGTCACTCATGTAAAAAAGATATCTATATAAAAGATATATATAAAAAGATGTAAATATACAAAATATTAATCAATCAGGTATTTCTTCCTGTCTAGTTTGCAGTCAAACTGGAGACCAAGTAGGAAGACGAAATGTTCATTTTCTTTAGGATTGGATGATCTCTTTTCCCTTTGACAGAGAAGCTCCTGAAAAAAGGTAAGTGGAAAAAAAAAATAGCATAAACATAAATCTGAAAAAAAAAATGGAGATATCAAGTTAATTGAGGAACACTAGACAATTATCATAGACTAATTTTTTTTTTTTTTAATGATCATCCACCTCCTCCGCACATCACTTTTTAAGGGAAAGCTTACAATTTTCTCTTTGTTTTAAGTGAATAACCTGGGTATGCCAGTAGGCATATGACAAAACAGAAATCTGCAGAGAAAAGTGTTTCTCTGAGTTCCAAATTTTCTGAATCCATAAATCTACAGGGTATACTTTTATTTGTTAAAACGGACTCATTTGCATTATAAAATTGTACTGATTGCAGAAACATTGGATAAAGAAACTGACAGTTTTGTTAACAAGCACATAATATTGATTTTGGTTGAGACAACTCATTATCAATGTCAATAAAATTAATAAAATCAGACTAAAAGTGTCTCTACAGAACAAGTAGCATCAGCTTAGCCAAATCACCAACAGATTTTTCTCAGGGGGACGAGCTTTACATAAAGCGATATACTCATGAACTAATGATGCTTGGACATAAGTTTAATAATCATCAGTTTAATAATTATAATAATAAGCTTTAATTGTTTCTATACATTTTGCATAGACTATTCAGCTGGTTCTCATAATGCAAGTAGATCTTATATGCTGAAGTTGTGCTGATTATCTGCTACTCACAGCAGTAGTTGCAACATAACATATCAATGCTACTCATTTACACTCTCAGCTAAGCATTTAAATCCACATGGGATGAATCCACCTAACTACAGTCCATATTCATATGTTATTATTTATGACTAGAGGTTTTGTGCATAGGAGCAACAAAAACAATATCATGGCACTCCTTTAACAACTTATTGCTGTGTTGCTGCTTAATAAGTTATGTGAGTAAATGTCAGATCTGGAGCATAGGTAATAACAGCAATATATTCATAATATGAATGAGACACAATGTTAAACACATTTGAGATAGACTAATATAATAGCATGCAGTAAGGTGACATAAACTAGTATAACATTTCCTCATACCACATTCATCCCTCTGCCAACTCTCTACTTTTTATTTACCCAAACAGTGCAGGAAACTTACTGCCAAGGACTAAAATGAACAGAAAATATCTGATTTAATAGAGGCTGTCCCACTGCCCTTTTTGTCAGAAGAAATGTCCCTGCAGATAACAATGACTGAACCTTGTATATCTAATTTTCAGACGTTTCAAATATGGCTTTCTGGATAAAGCATATCAAGGAAAAAAAAAATTGAGCATTATTACCATATCACATTTACACCCAAATTAATAGTATGCAATTAGTATGCTCAGTTATCCTGATTGCAGATCAGACCTGTTACTTTAGATCCTTAGTATTCTAAAATAAATGGTGATAATGATCTATGATTCATAATACCGTTCAAAGAACATAAATGTGGAAAAAAAATCTGATTATGTTATCAGCATCTTTTAAAAACTAGTTGCTAATATTTTGATAATTACATCAGCATTTATGTGTCTCGAAAAAGAATAAACAAGTACAACCAGCAATGACAAGAGATATCTTCTTTTACTTCATACTCAAGCAACCCTTGCTTCTCAGGCAACCTTGTATAAATAAAGACTACTGGCAAAACAAATATAAGAAAAGTAGTATTTATTTCTTAATAGATCTGACTAAAATGTGGGAGAAATCTGATATTTTATAGGAAATGTTGTGTTGTAAATTCTCTTTCAGTTTAAATGAAAGTGAAACTAAAAAAGATATTTTTCTCTGAGAGAGAAAATATCCTACAATATTGAGATGTGCAACATTAATTTCAAGTATGAAATTGAGAAAACAAAGTGAAATACTTCCAGCTTTTAACAATGAGATGCCAATTTTTTCCTGAAAATTTCAATGAAATCCCAATGTTCCCAATGTATTTTTTTTTTCCTGAAATATCTCAGTTATTTTTGATGGAACTCTTTCGTCCAGCTCAGAAGAAAGTGAGTGGTAAGCTGGATCCTCATGTTCTGAGGAAGTTAGTTAAATCTTTTGAGCTATACATTCTTAAGTCATTGATGTCAGTATGAATAACATAGTGGAAGAATTAATCAATCTGAGTTGAAGGCAATAGCGTAATCACTCATTAAGTAAGGGACAATGAAATATGAGAAGAGTATTTAAATCTAGCCTAACTAAAACAATAAATAATTTTCCTTTGTAGGAAGCATAGAGGTAAACTTTCTAATTTGCGAGGTAGTAATGTATTTAACATCTTAGTTCTATTACCTTGAAAAAATTTGTTTTCTTATCTAGCTGAAATTATAGTAAGTCTTCAAGGGGTAGCTTGATGTTTTTGTATTTAAGTACAACCTTATTCATGCAAGAGGTTATTTTCCACTATTTACATTTTTGTGCTCTGCTTTTTCTTTTATCTATTCCCATGTAATTGCCTTCCTTTAATCACTCCTTCTGACAGCCTGTATCTTTCAAATTTGTGGCTTATTTTTATACTTACATGAGTCTCTAGGATTTGTCAGAATATGAGGTCTATATACACTGGCATAAACACTGTTGCACTGATATTAAAAACAACTCTTTTGGCAAGTTGTTTCTTAACAAACTTTAGCTATCTAAATACTTGGTGTTGAATCTAAAGCTAATCATTGAAGAGTGAAATGTGCTTCCATAGCAACCATCCTACAGACTTCAGGAAACTTTTAGAATGAGAAGAGTCCCTCTCTGGAGTTGCTGAATTCTTTCTCCTGAGAATACAACAATATTATACTACCTATGTAGACACTTTACAAGCTAAAATTATGTAATACAGAACAGGTGAGATCCAATTACTCCATAAATAAAGTTGCTCCAAAGATATTATTCCTTCTGAGAACAACAGAAAGCATTACTGCTGTCATCTTTACATTTCACATCTTACTCAAACCTCCACTAGACAATGCAGAATATGAGTCTTTTCTGAAGATGAAAATATGGAATCTAGTCTTTTCTAAAGATGACCTTCAGTACTCTGGCTCATGACAGAAAAAAAATCTTGGTTAACTGTAACTTCTATCCTGTTGGCCAAAGACCTGCCCTTGGTCAAGTCATTTTGGCATCATGTCCTCAGTAACTCAGAATTGCCTTTTTAGGCGGCTGCCTTCTGGATGATTTCCCCTCCCATAAATCACCCCATCTATCATATGTTTAGGGCCAAGCTGCACTCAATTCTTTAAGAAGCAACTTGTAACAGCAGTGAGGTGTATAAGACCAGGTACTCTAATGTTTTCTTCTCAAGCACATTCCATGTTTGAGCAAGCAGAAAGCCTAATCAAAAACTCAGCGCATTTACCATTTTTAGCACAAATCTTACAAAAGCATAACATTTTATTAAGATATTTTGAGCTTAGTATCTTATAAAAGTTACCTGCATCAGTCAGAACTCTACTGATGAATTTCTGGATCTGGTAAAACTTTGATGATGACAATATGCAAGTCATATAAGCAACATATTGCACATTTGTGATGCACAAACAGTACTGATTTGCAAGGGATATAAATCTCACAGTGAAATAGGATTCCTGGACAGTGATCTTTGAGTATATCTGCCAGAGTCAAGATACGTTTTTTGAGATAAATTGCAAAAAATAAAAAGCAATATCTCTTCCTTAGTTTTGAAATTTTCACATATCATTTTTATGAGATATTCATGGATTCGCTTAGGTATTGATTAAAGAGGATTTAATATTTCTGTTGCATCCTAAAACTATGTATGCTGCCCAGACTGTGATATTTAGGGAAAAAAAAAAAATGTGGGAAAATCATAAGTTCACACTTAATACCTCACTTTTTAGGATCAATTCCTCCTCAGAAAAGACAGAACAGATATTATTCACTGCTCAAACCTGCATAAACTTAAAAATGAGGACAAATATAACAGAAAGAACCATTTTCTAACTGTGGGAAAATGATTCAAAAATGAGAATTTATGAGATTTAAAAGAAGGCACTAGTAGAAAGAAAAAACAAACAAACGAACAAACAAAAAACCCAAAAAGCTGTGTTAAAATCAACAGCTAGAGGAAAAGGGACATGTGGTGATAGAGGACAGCTCATTTTATTGGATTATATAAAACAAACAAACAAAAACAATTTTATATAGGAAAGGTCTAGGCAAAAGAATTGCAATGCCAAAGCATCTCTTCTAGAACTGTTTAATTTGCTAGTATGGGCATAAATATAGGGTCTCACTTTCCATGAAAATTAATTTATTTGGGATTTTTTGGTCATCTCCCTCATTCACCTGCAACTGACTAAGAAGTTCAGAAATTAGTAGAAACACACACGTCAACCCGTGTCAAGATGTGTATGCAGATCTTAACATGTAGCACCACAAGCAAGGTAATAACATGAAAATGTCAGAGCACTCTAAATCACAAAAATGGTGTATTAGCATAAAAGAAGTAATGACCAAGACAGAAAGTACTCATGCAACCATATTATAAATATCAAACACAAATTCAGCAAAATTGTGGCAAAAAGGGAAAGGATAAAAAGGGGTTGGCTGTCTATTTGGATGGACATGAGAGTTGTAAAACAGAAGAACAGTAGAGGGTGAAGATAAAAGGGAATATAAGATGTGAAGTTAATCACATGACTAAGACTATTATGGGGTTTCCATTGAGCTGCCTTGCTCAGTTCATGGGAAATAACAGGGATTGCAGCCAGACAACATTAACTATCATTGCTTTGATTGTATTTGCACCTGATTTGTCTTCATGGCAAGAAAGCACTCAGAGGGGATGAACATGACATCCTCATGTCCTAACAACCTGAGCAAAATCATGGCATAAACTGTATATCCTAAAGAAATCAGACTGGGATGATGCTCTGCCTCTTCTTTTTTTTCTTTACTGGGAGATGCTTCATGTTATCCTGCCTCTGATTATATCAGTGGTGTTAATCAAATTTACCTTGGCCGGAAGTAAAAATCAGATGCCAACAGATACCCTGTAGCAGAATATTTCCCTAAGGCTTTGTTCTTCACTCTCTGTTCTGTTCTGTGGGTTACCCTGAATAGAGCAAATATTAAATGTTAATATTTTTATTTGGTGAAGCTTTACATTGAAACTAAAAGAATTTCAGTGGAGAGATCAAAATGTAAATGGAGCTCTACCAGTCAGTCATGACACCTTTCATGATTGCCATTCAAATCCTTGTCCTCACCAAAGCCAGCTTAAGGACAGTCTTACCTTGAATGTTCTACTTTCATGAAAAGAATCAGCAGGGCCTGATAATTGGTACTCTGAGTTATGCTATGTCTTTCAGAGTTTGTGGAACAGGAATTCTTCCAAAATAAATGAGCATGCCCTTTGTGTTCTCACTTTCTGATGTTTTCTGCCTGACAGAACAGTGGTTCTGCAGCAGAATTAAAGTAGCCACACAGGGAAGCAATTAGGCATATGTGAGACAAAAAGAGTCTGAATAACAACAAAATTCATAAGAGCAATTAGGGAAAATCCTATTGAGTTCTTGAAGTGTTTAGTAGACATTAAACTAACCACAGCTGGCCACTCAGTCAGGTGAGTGAATACACCCTGTTTTCACTTGTCCTTGTCTATATCCAATTTCTCATTGTCCATGTAATTTTTTAAGTAGTTTTCATCTCCAAAATCCATAGAGGATATCTTTTTGAGGAAATATGAAATAAATTTCAAAGCACACAGGCAAAACCTTATGTGCAAGCTACAGTCTTTGGACAGCAAAAGATTTATGAGCTTTGACAACCTAATTTACAGTTTTTCTATTTGAGTATTCAGAATATGCTCTGTGTCTAACAGGAACTCCTATTAATTACCACATGAAACAAAATCATAGTTGTTGTAACATAAAATATGGGAGATTATTTTTAAAAATACACATTTGATGAAATATCATAGTTGAATGTATTTAGAATCAGTGTAAAGGAAAATTGATAATGATTTGTCCCAGATTGTGATATATAAACAGAAGCAAAATCTCATTGCTCATATAAATAAATAAAAAATGATAAATAAATGTAAAAAAAAAAAAAATGCAGCAAGTTACTTGATGAAATATATCTTGGCAGTTTCAGACATATTTAAAGCCAACTTAGGCACATTCCAGCCTTGGATTTGTTGTGTTGTTATTCTAATAATAAAGCAACATAGTATAAGAGGATAGCTTCACTGAAGAACTTACTACTGAAGGAAAAATAATTTATAATTATCCATCCACATTTACAGAAATATTGAAAACTAAAAAAAAAAACCTCGACTGATTATAACTCCTGAATACTCCTTGTAAGGTGTATACACCATTTTCATTATTTTTAAAGGGATTTAAGAATATACATTGAGAAATGAGGATAGCTGGCTGGATTTTTAATTGTAATTAAAAATTCAGATTTTTTTCCTGCACAAGGACTGTTTGTGGTAAAATTTCATTTACTCACATGGTTTTAAAAATAAGTTATACATAAACATGCAGTGAAAGAATATATGTGAGTTGTTCACAGAATGTTAATTCCTCTACTCTTTCATTCACTCTTTATACAAAATTCAGTGCTTGAGCAGTATGACAAATGATCTAATTCTCATGTGAGGTTATTTCTGTCCCCTGTATATGCACCCTTAACCTTAATCTTAATCTTAAATACTATCTTCTCAGTATAGGAACCTATATTCTACTGCAGCAACAAAACATAAATCTAACTCTTATAAACAAATATCTCTATAAACAAATGTCTCTATTAATCACTTTTCATTAATACTTATGCCTATTATCTGTGCCATGTTTCCTGTAATACTTAAAGATTTTTTTAAATGACTTTGTGATTACAATTTAGCATTTTGGAAAGTCAGAACATTTGCTAAGGAACTTAAATAAGAGCACAGAAAGCTGTGTAGAGTCATATTTTAAAGGAATTGTAAAAATAATAATCTTGCTCTTGATGTCTCATGATTTGCGACAACTAGGTCTATTTTAGCAGCTTTGGCAACATTATGCCTTTCACAGTTCTGAAGGAAGGGAAAAATGTAAACAGTTTTTTTTCAATAAGGCAACTGGCAGAGAAAGAGAAGCTAAACCTTTCCCTTCCTTTTTTATTTTATTATTATTATTTTTTTTAATCTGGAGTAGTAGTGGTCTGTAATTAATAAAAACTTATCACTTAGTGACAGAAAGGACATATTTAGTTCTTATGCCCTTGGTTGTGTCCATGTAAAGAAGTGGAATTGGTGTTATATTTCTCCACACTTTGCAGAGGGTTTCTATGATATACTATTTATATATAGAAACATGCACTTCTTGAGATATATCTTTTAGTTTGGATATTACTCAATTTCTGTTGCATAACATCCAGGATCAAGATTCAAGAATTACCACTGCAAATAAGGAAATGGGAAAATCACTGACAGGATTATGGATAAGTTATTCTTACTGTATTTAGCATGGGATTCCATTGTCTGTCACCAGTTAAACCTATTTTACTTAGAACTAAGTAGCATATTGTGTTGAATGTCACAAACTGTATTTTTCTTATGGATTTTGGTAATTAATCTAGAGCTGACCTTTCACAGACCTTTTAAAAACTCCATTTACGTTCTTTTTGCTTGCTCTGCAAATTCTTCCTTTTTTTTTTTTTTTTT
>VZSV01000031.1:3062225-3105510 GCA_013398735.1 Nothocercus julius
ATTTCAGCACTGATAGCTGTAGCAGGAGCCTTTTTTTTCTTTTTTTTTTTTTTTTTTCTTTTTGGTCAGGAATGATTTTCAGTGACCTTGGTTTATTTGCTCATGACTTAATGCTCGTCAAGGAGCACTAAGGCAATTGCAGAGACCCTTACTCTGCTGAGAGTTTCTGGTCATAGGCAATGGAAAAAAGATTTTATAAAGTGTTGCTGTCTGTATAGGAACAATAGGCATGGCTCAAAACATATAAATGTCCCAGTGATCCAGAGGGGACCCACTATCTCAGTCTGTTGTGAGTCCTCATATTATAATTTAAGAAAATATGTTACCTTTGTAAAAAGGAGAATCTTCAGGCTCTTAGAATCTAAAATTTCAGCCCTAAAGCAAGATGTAAGAGGTACAGATTCAACATAGCACACAGTTTTAAAGTTGTTCATACCGATTTAGAGCATGCAGCCGTTTTCTGTTCTGCGAAATTACTTCCCATGAAATATACTGTGCAATTTGCATTTTATTCTGCTATCCTGGTATTTGATCCTCCGTTTATATTTTAACTCCCACAGCACTCACTGCAGGGTAATGCCAGCTGTTGAGTCAGCACCACGAATACAACTCAGACGTTATGATTACTCAGTTTTATCTTCTAGTCTCCCATGAGGCAACCACCTGCTTTGCCGCAAAGGAAAAATATTGCATGAAGATAGATACCTGGACACTCTGAATAAGTTCTACATTATATTCAGCATGAACTTAAAAGAGATATATAATGATGCATGTCACAGGCCCTATAACAATAGCTACAAGAAAATTGGGGGGATTTTATGTTTGATGAGTGCAAAATAAAAGAAGGATGGGGGAACTTTGTTTTCCCCTACTGCTTCTTATCATTTTACATAGTCATCCAAAGCATTCTGAAAGGGAGAAAATGAAAGTAATTCTGGAATAAGGAGGTTTTGAGTATTTGGGGTGTCTTTTTACCACAGAGGCATGAATGCAGGTCAAAGGTCAGAGTAAGTGATGTTCATTTTGAGTTAGGATGATGCTGATTTGACTTCTACAAGCTTAGATGATGTAAATACAATCTGAAAAGTTATAAAATAGGTTATCTTCTATAAAATGGTGGTGTGGAAAGACTGTAGAAAGCCTACAAAAAGATATTTTTTCAGCATTTTTCACTTGAATAAAAGTTCAATTCCTGATAGAAGTTCACAGAAATTGAGGCTGAAATTCATCTGACGCAAAATTTGAAGAGCTGCCTTCTAGAGTTGAGCTGGTCATCTTTGGTTCCTTTTACAGTAATGTGTGATTCATCTCATTACAACATAGATGCCTAAAGTCAGTTAGATTAATCACACCCTAAAAAGTACTAATTCCTCTCCCTTTCATATCAAAACAGCCTTGGTGATTAGTTGTACTCTGGATGTCTATATCAGAGATTTTTAAGCTTAGGCTATGCAGATCTTTATTGGTGCATATTTCTTCCAAGAATCTCCAAAAAAATCCATCTGTTCACAAATTTATATATATTTATATGATATAGATAAAATATGCATACATACAAACATCAAAAGATTGACATTTTTAAATCTGTATATTAGTTTCCTAGCTGTGCCAGGAAGATTCACAGTTAAAAGTAATAAATATGACAAAGACTTCACAGATATTTTAATTCACACCAAGAGTGAATCCACTGCATATTTCTAAATGGCAGAGATAAGTAAGTAAATATGCTAGGTATTAGTATTAAATTTAACAGTAATAGAAGAAAGAACGCTCTATTAATAAGGTTTTATTCTAAGAAGGACTTGATTAAAAATAAGTAAGTCCAGTAAGTAAAATCTCCATTCTTTAATTTGATGAGAAGCAGAGAATGATCAGAAATGATCACTTATGGTATTCTCCTTCCTACTTCCTTTTTATTTCTCTAGGACCTAAAATATACTTTAGTTATTGTCTCTGACACTAACATTCCTAAAGGCAACACAACCTTGTTTGCTTCTTCACGATAAAACACTGTCTTCTTTCAAAATTAATGGCTTCTGATTGCACTAACTTTTAAAAAAACTCCATAGAAGAAAAGCACAGGTCTATGGGGTTATGGTGAAGAATGGATATGTTTTGAAATACAGTTTGGGCCTAGTCTTCAGGAGAGCCTCCAGTGGCTGAGACTGAGAAGTCTGTTGTAATTACTGAAAAATATTATCATATTTTCTTTCCAGTAAGTTGATAAAACTGGAGTTTTTAACCTTATTTTACTGTATCTCGTGAACCTGCCTCTCTGAGCCAGTTTTGTAGCCCTGTAATACTTTTCAGCAATGTTTTTAACTTACTGATGATGACTTCTACCTCTTCTGTCCTTGGAGCAGATGTCATTTTAGTGCCTATAATAATCAATTGACATGATTATATGGAATTGATCTGATTATATGGAAAAAAAATCCTATCTAAATATTTTTATAAATACTAGCCTGTGAATCCTTTTCTGTACTGCATGTCCTTGAATTTCAGTATGTTTAATGATTACATTAGTAATCTTCTCCTTTATTGAAATGCGTCCCCAGTCTTTATTTTCCTTTTAGATAGAAAACTGTGAATGGATGGTGTAATAGATCATAGCTTCATCTCATGATAGCATATATAGAGAAGCTTTTACAATATAGTGCTAGGCACAAACTTATCTCTTGCAATTCTCTCAGACACAAAACAAGAGGAAGAAATTCCCATTTCCAAAGTGAATGCTCTACTGCACGTGAAAGCTTTCTTTTCTGTGTTATAAAGGAAACAATCACTCTTTGCTGATTGCATATGTGTTTGACTCACTACCTTAAGTTCAGAAGAAAGTTTTGGATCTTGACTCTTATTAGGTAAATAGGTGTGTGAGTCCAGGAGAGAGATGGACTTTAAGAGCCTTGCCTTTCTCTTAGCCAGGGTGTTTGCTGTTGATAACTTATGTGTATCCTGTGCAGTGTTTAAAAATTCTTTTTTTTTTTTTTTTTTTTTTTTTTTTTCCTGAGATTCCTAGGTCTCTTATTGTTCCATTTAAGAGAAACTTTGCACCTGCCTCATCCATATGAATTCCATTTCCAGATCCTAGGTGGCTAGCTCTCAGCTTCTGCAGCGTTTATCCTGGCCATGCCGAAGTCTGTTTGTGAATATGTGGTGATGTTGCTGGACAGGTGAGTCATGCTTATTTTAGAAAATAACCAGGGAAAAAGCCCAGAGGTGAGCTCTGGTGAATAATTATTCATATTGCTATGTAATTAGTATGACACAATGTGGCCTAGGCCAGCTAGCATAGACATTATTTTGAGAATATCAGGGGCCTGGAAACTTTTGCTGGCATGCTTTTTGCATAGACATTATTTTGAGAATATCAGGGGCCTGGAAAATTTTGCTGGCATGCTTTTTGCATCCTAACTTTTACACTTTGAAGAAAGGGTCATAGCCTATTCAGTTTCTACTGTAGATGTGGACATGCTATTGCTGGGAGGACTTGACCATCAGCAAGGAGGTATTAAGAGAAGAGACCATATGCAGCCATAGTTCAGGGTTCAGACTCAATAGTATGCAAATTGCAGACAGATATAGAGCAGTGAGGTCTCTATTCTTAATGATCTGTTTGAACCAAAATGTAGGTCTGTTTAGATTATTGCTTTATGGTCTGTTAAGACTTTCTAAATTGCTATTCAGTCAGTCATTCCTTAGGATCTACACAATATAGTAATCCTTCTTTGGTCTCATATTTGAGAGAGCTCTTAGCTAGCTAGAGAATATGTTACTGCTTGGGCCAGGAATGTGGAAAAACTCCTTAAAACATAAGAAAATAACAAGAATTGATTTGTGGAGATAATCTGTTTTCTTTCATGTTATAAAAGAAACATTTTCCTGATAGAATACTAAATTTTTCTTTCTCATTGCTTATTGACAGGAGGGATACATTTTTTTCAGAGTAGGATTAATTGCTCTTATAATCTATCTTCATTACAGGAAGACAGTACCTCTTAGAAATGCCTGAATCCTTCTGGTAGGCTGTCAGGGCCATGTATCAAGAACCTTGGAAATCCACTGAGATTAAGAAACAAGCACTTCCTTCTACTTTCCATTTCATTTTTCCCTTATGAATTAAGTAACAAAAAATACAGAGAGCTAGTAAGCTGCAAAGTAAGAGGTGAACTGGCCCCAGAGGACCTCTGCAAATTTATATTAATAATGATCTTCCTTAAGTTTTAAATTAAAGATATTAAAATTTAAGGTTCTTAGAGCAACTATTATTCAGTCACGTAGTAGGCATATATACAATGGTTTTGTCTCTAAACAGAATAAAAGAATCATGGCAATGTCTCTAAAACAACTATCAAAGATTGTGATAGTTTGATTTCATCTCTCGAAATGTTCCAAGACTGACTCAGATCGGGAAGATATTGGGCTTAGTATCAGACAGGCTGCTAAATTATGCTTCTTATTGAATAGTGGAGTTCAGATAAGATGTCATATTGAGATTTATAAGATCTCCTAATAAGATCTCTTTTGGCCTTGAAGTTGAAAATATGCAGATGAACTAGAGACCTTGCTTCATACCAGTTTTGTTCTGATTTACCATAATTTATGGTAAATCACAGATCTTTTCTGTCCCTCATTTTCTATAAAACCATAAACAAAGTAGCATTGACCATCCTCAGAGGAGTATATGTTTTAGTAATTCATTACTGTTTGAAAAATCTTTCAAAACAGAAAATTTAATTCAAGCTATAAACAAACTAAAAACATTATGTATGCACAAGAGGCATAAAGTTGGTGATTCTTATAGCTACATTTTTGGTTTTGTTGGTGATTTGAGGCAAAGAAAAAAGGATTCCCTTAAATTTTGAACAGATATAGTACTAAGAAGGGTTTGCATCAGTCATTAAAATGTAACTATGAGTAACACTATGCTATATAGTATGAATTTAAGAAAGTACAACCGAAACAGAGCACTTGAAGTCAGAAAATCTGAGTTCTGGTACTAGTTTCCTGAGTTAGACCAGAATTGCATGCTTTTGTTCCTGTTGATACTGCTGTTTTGCCTTTTTGCAATAAAAATTTCTTGTGGAGGCATCTGTCTCTTAAATGTGCACACAGCAACCTAATCTCACTTGTAGTCTACAACATGTGCTCCCATAGTATAAATTGCGAATCATTATACTACAATCATCCATGGCTTTTGAGCTCATAAATCTTTCACTTTACTCAACAGTTGATGGAATCTTTCCTTGTAGATCTCATTAATCCATAAATCACTGTCTACAACACTGGCTGAGTCATTTTTTTCACACTTGCAATGGTGATTCAGTGAATCAGTTGTCATGTCCTCATATTGGCTGACTACTAAAACAGTTTATTGTCATCATTTTGGTAAATGGTAGGAATCTATGGAATGAACATGAAAGTAGTCTCAGAAAGCAATGCTAACACAATCTTAAACCTCTCACATCTGTATACAAGGAAAATTCCCTTGTGCTTTAAAGAACAAAATGCTTTATGCCTCTCTTCATTGCATATGATTTCACGATCATGATCTTTAAAATTGATCAGGCTAATTTTATCACCATGTCAGAATTTCTAATATTTTGAAATATTTTCACTCAGAATTCAAAGATGAGTAACATTTTGAAATTTCATTTTTAAAAGAAAGCCTACTCATTTGCATATATTGAAAGTTTTTGTTAATCTTCCAATACAGAAAGAAAATATAATAAAAAAAATGATTTGAGGGTGAAAATAAGGTAGAAGAAGTGACATATTCTAGAGAATCACAGAAATTTTGGCTTGACTATGTGTTCTGTTCAAGAAATGAAGTTTTTTTCCAACAATGCAATTTGACATTAATAAAATGATTTAGAAGTGATTCTGATTTTGAGACTGCAACCTCTTATTTCCATTTTTTTTTTCCATAAATTATGTAGTGCATTGATCCCAGACTTTGCGTGTTGAATTTCTCACCATCTGAACTGGAATGCACACTCACTGAAATACATTTGTTAAGGTAGACCTTCTGGTTGGAATAATCTAAGCTAGCAAATACTTCTCTAGTTGTGGTGTTCACCTTTTATAGAATAACCTGGTGATGAGAACAATCATATGAGAAGTAAGAGAACTTCAAGTGAAATGTATTTGAGCCCACACCTAAAATATGTGTTTCTAAGAATAAGATATCTTTGAAAATACTGTTTTTGGTGAAGATGGCGAACCAAACATCCTTGGAAACATGAGGTGAGAATCATCATCAGTGAGGAAGGTAGAGTTTGGCTTTAGTTTGCTGATTAGGATATTTAGTTGATCTTCATCTTCTAAGTAGCTATCCTTTTCTATACGAACTATGTTAATGCAGGTGCACTACTAATCACTCCTCACACTACTTTAATAGCCATAACACTTTCAGTTCTTTTTTCACCACATCTTTGGCAATGTTTCCAGTGACTTACAAAGTAAACTGCTGGGTACTGGAGAGAAGCCTTATCAGGCCTCTACAATTTCTTCAGCTACGCAATAGGAGGATGTAGAAAAGACAGAAACAATGTTGCTTATAAGTTTACAGTAGAAGGATGAAAAGCTACAGTCATAGGTTCAAACACATGGAATTTTGATCCATATAAGAGAAAAAAAATACTGTGAAGGTGGCCAAGCAGGACCCAGAGAGGCTGAGGAATCTTTGCCCTTGATAATACTCAGATTTCAACCGGGCAAGTCCCTGAGCAACCTGCTTTAACTGGCCATGATTTGAGTAGGATTTTGAACTGGCCCATTGGATGAACATGATAACATAGGAAGCAGATTATCATGCTGAAAAAAAAAATATTTGCCACTGTAGTGGTGGAGATGTCAAATGGATATAACAATGAGATACTGGGAGAATATAAATCAACCTTAGGAAACCAGGAATTATTATTTTCATCCCTAATGTAACAATGCATTTTGTTTCACTTCTTAAACACAGACAGTATATTCTAAAACATCTACAGATTCCAGAGACTGAGGCTGACTACACAAGCCTGCTCTCTCCTAATGAATATTGCGTTTATCCTTGACTGCACACCTTTTGGCTCCAGGATTCTTTCATTCCTTGCTGCATAATAGTCCAGATTTGACACCTGATAGCCCTACTGAACGTCCATGGGGGTTGCTGGATGAAGTTGTCCTTACAGATGTAGAAGATATGGAATGTAATGCTTTTGGTCTGATGTGCCTGCAAGACAGAATGCAAAATAGGAGATAATGGTTGGTGTTGCTGCTATTTTTATTTTTTGAAGAGTTCTCTTTGCCCCTTAGATGTCTATACTTAGGCGGTACCTGCATTTCCTACATTTCCCAAATAGAAAAACATTACGGACTGGGAAAGAGGGTCTTAAAGCAATAGGGTAGACAATGCTTTCAACATTTCCAACAGCAGTTATAAAATATTAAATAAAATTTAAATAATTCTGTTTTAACACTGTTAAGAAGGATAACCAAATATAATGTATTATAATTTATGTATGTAGGCATATTTGTGATGGCAGCTCAGAGGAAAAAGAAGCTACCAAAGGGCAGTCTCAAATTTATAATGTATATTCTTTTAGAAAGAATAGATGAGTTTTTTACAACACCTCAAGGATGCCACAGAGTGTTGTTAGAGTATCCTCTAACATCTGTTTAGCAAGTTTATTCAAAATTCACCGCTGGGACCTCTGGGACAGTCAGTGACCTAGACAACTAACAGAAAAGAAATATATGAGCTTTCTTTGGAGATCATCAGAAGCTCCAATTTCTGATCATTGATTTTGTTAGAATTTAGCCCCTTATCTTGGGGCTGGATGTCCATCTTTGGCTATCAGATTCATTTGACTGCACTATAGAGGTCTATATCTGAATTAGACTTAAGGACCTTCTTCAGACTCTTCCCTATCTTTTAGTAGAAGAGAACAGAGATTCCTGAAATTCAGTTGAAGTCCTAAAGTTGTCCTACAAAATAAGTCAGATAAATACTGTTCTACATGTAACTATCATCTCAAGTGTTTACAGCTCTCCAACGTTTTTTTAGGGGAGGTTAGATGACTCAGCAGACATAGACCCCTCACATTGCAGAAGGAAAGCAAAGTTCTTCCCTAATGGCCCATCTTTGGTGTTAAAATATTACGCACAAGTATACGTGACTTAGATGTCTAAATTATGCTCAATGGTCTCACCAGCTGCCATTTATACCTACATATATATATTTTTTTCATGAATACATTAGCTTTTTGTTATTTTTAAAATCATTTACTGAATATTTTAGTGGTTATTTTTGAACAAATAATAGAATCCCTATTGTGGTGACTTGGGAACTATGACTTCTTCATGCAGACTCTCCGTTCTGTTCTGGTAACATCTGTTGCTTAGCCATTAACTGTCAAACAGAGTAATGGATGACTAATCTGAGGAAAATACTTTTTTCAGAAAATTTTGTGGTGATCAGTAAAAGCAGTAGATTTCTTTTGACTTAAATAATTTATTGCACCTATGATATCCAGCCATACCTTCTGGCAGACAACTGCTGAAATGAATAAATCCACTGCAGTGATATCAAAGACTAAACGAACACTGATTTATATCATTCAGATTATTTTCATTGTTTTCAAATCCTAACTCAACAAGAAATCTAGAAAAACCTTCCATACTAAATAGGCTATACAGATATCCAGATATCCTGGTATACCTGACAACTTCCAGTGTGGTCAAGAAAGGCCTATTATCAGGTTCTGTTGTATTTTTTTGCCTTTTTTTTTTTTCTTTGTTTGTTTTTTGTTTTTTGTTTTTGTTTTTTTTTTTACAATGTTAAGGTGCCATTGCATTGAGAGGTGTACATAACTAAGTAATTTGAGAGATACTTTCATAGCCTTCTCTTCACTCATTGTGAAGAAAGCATTTATGGAATTCAGAAATAATGAAGAAAATATCTGCTCTGATGCAGTTAGAATAGACAAACTCAGGTTACCGCATTCTGAAAAGCCTCATAACTTTCAGATAAAATTCTGAGACTAATATATCTTTGCTAAGGCCTGTAAAGCTGACTTGACCTCCATTGTCTGACTTTTTCTAATTTTACTATCTTGGAAAATGGGAACTGTAATAATAAAAATATAACTAAACCTTGTGGCAATATTGTTGTTCATGTTAATGTGAAGAAGGTCTAGGTTAATCACTTTATTTTGTCACATGTCTGGTTGGCCAAATGTCTTAAGTACCTTTTTGAATGAAGGTGATACACAAAAATAATCTAAATAAATCTTGGTTACCTCATTATTTTAATCTGTTTTTTTTTATTTTGTTTCCTATAGTGGATTTTTCCGGATGCCACAATAATGAAGTATTTCTGTTTAATAGGAGTCTAAAATATTTGACTCTGATTGCCTTCCATTTAATTGTTAATGTTTTTTAAAAGCAATTTCCAGAAAGGGAAGATCACGCTTTCAGTATAAATTGCATCATTTCTTTGGAGAGATGCTTCCACTTCATGATTTGCTTTGCCTCTACTAAATAAATAGAAATTGTGCAGTAAAAACCCTTTGTTACTGACAAACTAAAAATTTGTCTGCAAGAAAAAAGTTGACTAGATTAAATTCATCATCTCAATAAAACATAAATCCTAACATAAAACTTAACAAGCGAAAAAACCTTAATTTGTATATCCCCTTCTGATAAATTTTGGGAATCAAGAGATTTATGAACTATTGACTATTGTAGTCACAACTCAGTGAAAAGGAGATAAATATCATTACCCCTGTACTATATACATCAGGTAATTGAGGCTGAGAGGTAAAAGCCAATATTGAAAAAGGCATATAGTTGTTCATTTAAATAAGCCACAAATATGATCATATTTGACACTAATGTATTGCTCTAAGGTGTCTTGATGTCTTTGAGTTAGCTATCTAAGCTTTTATTATATTCAGTGGAAAGAGAATCAATGTAGTTAATGATATTTTAATTCATTTGCTTATATACAAACATTTCATGTAACTGGAGATATCATAGGATATCTAGAGCATCTACAGATGTCTAGTAGGTTTGATTTGTAGTAACGGGACATTAGTTACTTTCTGGTATGGTAGATGAGTGGCAGAGAGAACACTTCAAGCCATCTCAAATGACAGTTCACTTTTCAGTGCGAATAAGTGTCCATTTTGAACTGATGTAATACTACTGTAGGCTCCATGGATGTTACTGAGTTGATCTCCACTAACTGTTTCTTAAGTGCAGACATCTACGGATAAACACCCACGTACAGTTTTCTTACTCTTGTACTTAATTCTGTATAGATCACTAAACATAGCTATAACCAGATTTTCAAATCTAATTAGTTTACCTTATTGATTCAAGTACAGATGGCAACTAATGAGCTTTGCTGATATCTGTCAAGCAATATGAACAAAGTATTGCCTTCAGGGATTAATACTTCTAAATCTGAATATCCTCAAGCGGCTTTTTTGCTCTCATGACTTTTAAATTATTTTAAGAAACCATCACCTTTTTGTTCTCACTCTGATACAGATGACAAATTTTATATGTTTTAGCCATAATGAAGACTTAGAAACCATCTCTGAGACAGATAGCGAAGAAAAATACCTAAGTTAGTACATGTCTGTGCTAAAGTGAGTAATTGCAGATATTATGTAAGCCTTCTATTTCAAAGACGCAGTGCAGGAAAGAACACTAGTTTATTTGCTACTTTTTTTTTTTTAATTTTTAAAGTGAATCATTGTGTTCCAAATCATCCTTATGATGTTTTCTTTGTTCATTAAACCCTTGCTTATTAAGAAAAAGAATTATATTAAGTTGTTCTGCAAAGACTTGGAACTCGTACTTGTTGAGATTTTTAATTATATAGTCATGAAGATGGAATTATTTTGAATCAGATTGCTGTTTTATTCAGCAAAGTGTTAAAGTGAGAATCATGGGAGATCACACAGAACTGTCATCATGAGAGCAGAAGAAGTGTTCTTGATATATCAGGGGTGGAGGATAATGGATATTGAATGAATTGATTGATGAATGAAGTCGGTTCAAGGTTTCCTCATATAAAGGACAGGAAAATGAGTCCACAGGAATGGTAGAGTGTTACAGTCCCTACTTTTTTTCAATGTCATGGTCTTCCCCTTCTTTCGTGGAAGGTATGACTGCTTTGCTTTTCTCTAAAGAAAATTTGGCATAGAATCCCCTTGGTAATCAGCTGGTTCATACAAAGTAGTTTTTAGAGTAATTTCCTTTCGAGATTCTGACAGAGAAGGAATTCACATATTTCTCTCTCTCTCTCTCACCCCCTTACAGTCTTCTTTCCTTGTTATACATTAGTTAACACCTTACTTCAGATTAAAGAATTATTTTTAAGTACAGCTTATTGATAGAAATGAAACAGTAACAGAGGCGGAAACAGAAAAAGCGAAAAAAATGGAAACTGGAGAAAAAGCGAGTTAGAACACTAGAGCTGTGAAGATCTTAATGTAGCCCTTAATCTCAAAGAATACAGTAAGAGGTCCCTCTCTCCCTAAAATCAAATGGAGGTACAGTAAAGCAAGATGAACAAAAACAGAGTTGGATTTTTAGTATGATTGCTATTTTGCTTTCATTTTAACAGTGTTCTTTCAGAGGAACTATATATGTTTACTGGACTACAGGTAAGTGAAGAATGACAAGCTAATTGGGAGACTTTCCTAAAAATTCAAACCATAACGCACTCATAAAATAAAATAAAATATTTAAAAATTTAGAAACAGAAAAGAAAGAAGACAATTTTGAAGTTTTGATGGGTCAACATATTATTTTGGAAGTAGCATTTAATATCACACTGTAATGGGAAATCTAGATCATAAAAATGACTAAAATGAGTAAAAAAAACTATTAAAAGATCCTGATTAAAAAAATAAATAAAAAAGCAAAATTAACAGAATGAGTTGTTGAAGAGAATGAGAGAAGATTGGAAATACTACAAATAACAAGAAGAATACTACAAATAACAATAGAAGAAATTATCAGAAGACAAGCCCACGTGCACACTAAATTTTACAAAACAGGCCTATATTTTCCCTTTGATATTTGATATTTTTTTTCAGCAGTTGCATTTGGTAACTACCAGAGATTATTTTCTTCTCCTCCTATTGTATACCTTTGAGGCACAAATTATTTTTACTTATACACGCAGATGTATCTTTCACAAAGTGTGGGTTCTCTAATAGAAAAAAACCTTGCAACAAAATGGAGGTAAAAAAGTTCTTGTGCCATCACAACATAATTGAAACTCCTCTGAAGATACCAAACTACGCACCACATTATGTTCCTTTAAAAACAAAAAAAAAATAAATAAAAGAAGACGAAGAAAGAAGGCCAAGACTCTAAAGAAAATACTAAATACAAGCTGAATTTTTCCTTCTTTCTTACTTTTGTTGAGACAATTGCAAAATCTATTTACTTGCAGTTCATTCTTGAAAAATTGTTCTGAGTATAATCTAAATGTACAAGATCATTGTTTTTCTAGTTGAGAGTGGAAAAGGTAAGGAATTGCAAAATTGTGGATTGCATAATGTGGAACAGGAAAGCTTGGATCTAGTCATATTTAACTTAAAGCTGTTATGGAATAATAATACAAATAAAGGGTCATATTTATATACTTGGCCTGTATAGTCCATCTAAAATTTGGAAGTGAAATTGGAGATTCATAAATAATCCCTGGTGATTTAGGATGGTGATTTAGTTCTCCCAATGTGCCTGGAGGAAGAGTGATTCCCATACAAGGAAAACAATATTCCTTTAATCCTTCAGAGATAAAGAAAATAGTTAGATCCCAACAGGAGATCTTGAGTTAGGGTTTGTGGTAAGTCTTCCAGAATAATACAGAATAAAAAAGAAAAAAAAAACTTGCCTTGAATTGTAGAGTGCCTAGCTTCCTTCTTATATATCTTTCTGAATAGCCATAACAATAAAATTCCAGATTCAGAGAAACATGTATGATTTAATGAGACCAGAGCTTCATTCATTTATTCATTCATTTATTTGTTCATTTGTTCATTCATTCAATATATTTTCAATTCAACAAATAAATATTTTTTTTCTCAAAACACAACAGACTGTTCCTGGAGAAAAACTAGGGTTGAATAATAAAAGCAAAAGCCAAAGAAATATTATTAGAATTCATAATGAAATCATAGCCTTTTATGTATTTTTTTTTGCCTATTTATTTATTTCACACAGGTGAAAAGATGGAGAGAGAATAGCTGAGTATGAGGTAAATCTGTTTCACAATTCAGCATACAGTTACCACTCCACGAGAGCACATAATTATTCCTAATTTTGTAATTTTTAGCAATGCAGTTTCATTCTGTGTTTCTGGGATGTCTATTATTTTGACTGTCAATTTAGGGGTTCATGATTTCTTGACTAATTTGTTTTTCACTTTCTGTCTTGAATGCCTGATTCCATGATGTCTTTCCTTTTCTAACTGATCTCATTCATTCACAGATCTATTTTTTATGGCAAAGATACCCACAGCCAAAATATATGATGCCTACTCAGTAACATTAGCTGTCTTTCCTTGACTCCTGATTACTCCTTCTCACAATTCATGGCTACACTTCCTTACAACCAAAAGTTTGATCTGACATTTTCTAAAGTGGTGAAGTTAAAAGTTATTCTGGTAGGAACAGCTAATGGAGGTGTAAGAGTGTGGTTATTATTGCTGTGTATTACATTAAGATGGAACCTGATTACAATATCTATTTCAAAAATATTTTACTTTGAGGTTATTTTTATTATCCCACACATTATATGTTTTTATTATTTTATTATTTTATTTTTCACTCATATTCACTCTCTCTTTTCCTACACTTTTTATGCACTCTGTCTCTTATTATTTATCTTTCTCAGTGGCCAAGAATGTCTGAATTTATGAACACAGAACATTTTCATTCCTTTGGTTTAACAGTGTATACTCTTCCCTTTATAGCAGTGAAATATGAAGAATTTCCATTCTTTTAAGACATAGCATTCACACTATAAACATTTTTCTAGTCTGATTATATTCCCATTGACTTCAGTATATGTAAATCCTGTATAATAGGATGTCACAAAATTTTCTCCTTCCAAAGTGTTTTTTTAAAGATTTTTGATTTAGGATTTCATTATAGAATGAACTACAGGTATAGGAGGAAATGACTGAGCTATTTACAATGAACCTAAACACTGCTTTAGAAAATTTTGGCACCATTGTTTTAGCTGCAAGTTAAGTGGAGTGTTTAGTGATAAGCAATAGTAGCAGCCTATCAGCTCAGCAAGTGATTTTCTTCTCTAGATTTCTGTTCTAACATCTTCTTGCTAGACATGTTTGGGAATAAATGTTATTGTAGAAAGTAAAAGTTTAAAAACTTATTTTTATCATGAATTGAGCAAGAGCATAGAAAATTAATTCTGCTTCACAGATCTCATTCTTTTATATTATTATTTTTAATAATAATTACCTCCAAATTGCTCAGTTTCTATTGGAAGGCAAAACAGAGTAAGAATACATTTCTATGTGGGATACCATGGATCCTAGAAGTTATAAAGTACCTGAGTCTACACCTGGGCAGACCTTGATGGTAGTCCATGAAAGCCTGGGCATCTGAGCAGCTGGGAACTGGAAACTGCCATTTCTAGTTCTGGGGGTTCTCATCTCTCCACCAGACAAGCTGAAAGCCAGCCAAGAACCTCATAGCTGTGGCTAGGCAGTGAGATGAGCAAGCCAGAGTTCACAGTTTCTCAACAGCCTGCTAGGTATGCTGCTGAAAAGTTGGGAGTTTGGAAGTCCACCAGCAGCCCCCATAAAAGCCAGGTGGGTGAGTTGGCTTTAGAGATAACTGTTGGAACCTGGCCTCATTTCTGTCACAACTTTATTAAAATTGAACCATTTCCTGCAAACACTTCGATTTTGATGATTTTGCAGGTTCTTCTCCATTTGATATTTTTCAAACAACTCTAATTTGGGAGCCTACCATTTGGGGAGCATGGCTCTTAGTTAGACAAGCAAATAGAACGGAATGTTTGTGGGAAACACACAGTTTTGTTGAACTAGCAAATAAAATTCCACATTACCTAATTGAAATATTCTTTCATGCATGACAAATTAAATCTTTTTGTTCGTCTGCCTCCTTTTAGTATTTTTCATTTGTTGGGTTGCTCAGCTGCATTTTTGAGACAGGCAATATTTACTTTTTTCAGTAGTTTGTCAATTATATTATTGGAATACTTTATTGAAGTTTCAGATCAATGACTATTTGATTTAAATGTTAGTATATCAGAATACACAGATAATATTGAAAAAGGCCCTTCTAAATGTAATGACCTGTGTTTTTCTAACAGCCTACATCACTTTAGAATTTATATAATTCACATTCCTTTTTATTTAACCAAATAGCTCCATGGTTCGAAGGGCCAGAAAGAAGAATTCGCTCTCTATAGAAAGAAGAACTCTCTATATCTGTGTAATAGATTTCATTAATTTAGAAGAGTAATGATGGGCATGGGTTGTACAATGACAATCTTCTAAGTTAATGATTTTGGAGAATACATAGTTCTCTAGAATATATATAAATGTATATATTAACAGAAATATATCTTGACTGAATTAGCTAGACTTTTTGGATCTGTTTGCTATTCATTCATATTCATGGCTGTGAATTTCAAAAGGACAACAGGACTACAATCAAAGTTGTTTTTTTTTAAGTTTTGACATTTGTTGTTATTTTTATTTCAATTTTCTTTAATTTCCATGCAACAATTAAGATTCAAGTTTATAGATACAGTACAGTTGGACCAAATTATATTTTCTGTCAATCTATAGCATTGGTAAAATTATAGCAAAGCACTAAGGATTCATCTCATCTTAAGTTTAAATGAGATACCAATCTCTTATAGAGATGTTTACTTTCACTGCCTGTAGGTATCATCTAGTCTTTCTAAATTGTTCCAGTTAACTTGCTGCAACGTATTTGTGTATCCTATACATTGGAATTTGGAAGTCCCATCAGCCCTATTTTCTAGTCATCAAATGCTGTTTTATTAAATTGTTAAGTTTCTTACAAAATGCATTTTATGTACAAGGAAATGGGGAGGATCACAGTTCTCCAGAAAGAGCCACCAACAAAAGCAGATTCACTTGTATAATGCCCGTAGAAATATATGGACTCCAGGTAATACCCTAAAATCAACAGGAGTTTGATCATCAATAACCCCATTAGAGCTGTACTGATCTTTCCCAATACTTAAAGTCACCATATCATTATATAAACTTGACATGTCTATAATTATTGAATTAAAGAATTAAAAATGTTTACCCCGTATTTTGTTTTGTTTTCCTCAGTAGTGGCTATGGACCACATTTACTTTTCAACGGGAGTAAAATTGTTCATTTTAAGAGGGTACTTTAATATCCTGGCCATTCCAAGTATTTAGACCTTTGTTTCAGGGTTCAAAGCACCATGTATGAATGTAACTCTTTGGATTAAACTCTAGAAAAACCATAAATACTGTGCAAACATGCTGCAGAAATTTGAGGCATCAGTTTGATATATGACTACCAGAATGCTAACTTCTTGCACCGCCTGCAAAACAAGAAGAAAAATGAGAGGAGAAAGGAAGGGAAAAGAGGAAAAGGTGTGTGTTAAGTAATACAGATATACTGACATTGTTTTATGGGAAACAGAGAACTGTGCTCCTATGCTCTTGTGCTGTGCAGTTATGAGGAAAGTCACGACAAGGAAGAAAAGTTTAAATTGACCGTTGTAAGACATAAAAAGTTATTTCATAAGGATTTACAAGGATTTGTACGGGATTTTTGTAGCAAATAATACCTTCTGATCAGACAGCCTCCTATTTTCCATGTTTGATCTTTGAACAGTGAGAAACTAACTGTGCAGGCAAAAAAAAAAAAAAAAAAATTCTTTCTAGTTTCCATTTTAATTTGAGCCAGAGAGTATTTTCTGAAGTATGACTAATAGGTTTTGAACATGCAACAAGAGTCTTGCTTTCAAACCTCAAAGTAAAGATAAAACTGAGTTTGCTATAGGTAGTAATATGAGTTTTCCCAGTACAGGGTCAGAGCAGTAGGCAGCCTTTTCCATTGTTTTTGATGTCGTGCACTTTCAAGAAAAATTCAAGGTATGTCATGGTAACTTAATTCATATCACTACTTTCAAAACAATTATTAAAAAAACTCTTTCTAGTTGCTAAGACCAAAAAATATGATTATCTATATAGTTTTAATACCTTTCTGACTCCTGCTGCTCATCATGCTGCTCATCAACATCAACTCTTTTTTTGTTTAAATTTATTACTGTCTTTACCTTCAGCCTACTCAATCATGTCATTTCTAGCCTATCTGGTCTTAGTGTCTTAGTGTTTATATATATATATTTTTTAGATTATATATTTTTCTTGTTGTTATGAAAGTCCAAGTTTTAGGATTTTAATGATGTGAACAAAAGACAAGTTAGATCTTGTGACAAGTCTGATCTGGGCTTAAAACTACGTGAACTTACTCCAACAGCCTTGGACTTAAAGAGTTTTCATAATATTGACATAAAATTATTCATTGTCTAACATTTCCTCTATTCTCGTAGCCAAGGTATGCAGTGAAAGGAGGTTTTCTTGCAAACTTCTCCCACAGAGTCTAGCTATACTTACTGTCCTTACCTATCCTATGTCTCATTCTGTACCATAACCAACAAAGTTTAGTCAAACTCAGCAAATTCTTCCCTAGCTGAAGAAGGACCTGATATCTGACGCTTTATGTGAGAAAGGATGCAAAGGCTTTATGTGAGAAAGGATGCAAAGTCTTGACTTTCGTGAAAGGGAGCTTTTAAAATGACAGAAGTGCGGCTAAGGAATTCCATACCCATTATTGAGATGGTTTTCATTGAGAAGATGAATCATTTGTGCACTGTCTACCAAAGTCAGGTCTACCAAAGTCAGGTCTACCAAGTCAGGAAAGGGCCGAAGTGTGTCATCATGTACCACTGTGTCAGATTCACATAGTTTGGGCTTATACAAAGGCGTCTGTGGGACTAAGTACTAACTGTTTGATATACCCAAATAGGGTTTACAAAAATGTTTAATTTCAACACTTCAAAAGATACTCACTCATGCATAAATATTCAAGAAACGGTGAATTTCTCTAAAGTACTTAACCAGTAGCTCATGGATACAAACTTATATGAGGAGCCCTGAGTTTCTTTGAAAATCTTCTCTTTTAGTCAGTCATTAGAAGCACAACTTTATTAAAAACTTGTATGACTTTTATTGTCTAGCTTTATGCCTTTTGTGTGTGTGTTGGTTTGCTTTTGATATCTATTTCCCTAACTAATCAATAAACACAGCAAAAACTGGGAAACTATGAATATAATGATTTCTGTATGAAAATGCATGAATACTCAATGCTTAAAAAGTCATAATAAAACTTACAGTGTATTACCTACATGTGTGATGTGTGCATCTGGATTTGATCTCCTACCATAACTTTTTTATTTTAGTTAAAAACAGTTCATCTACTAAAACTTTTTCATCATTACATAAAGCTCACTTTCTATTTTTACAAACATTTTATACAATAATATTGTATATTATTGTATCAGGTATTCCATCTATTACATATTTAGCTGACTGAAAGTTCATTTCAATTGTGAGACTGCTTCTGCTTCTTTCATGATTTTTCATGACACTGTAGGCTGAATTCTCAGCAAAGCTATACTATACATAAGATGAATAGTATCAAGCTACAAAACAGAATCCTGAAATATGCATAAGTACAAGTTTAGATATCTTTTATTAAATTTTGCAATATAGTAGCTAGTTTTCTTTTTGAAGTTATATAAAATCACACAATAATGTAAAAAAAATCTGTTCACACTATTTACAGACAGATAAGTACATTAAATTTAGTGCTCTTTGAATTATCACTGTCTCAGGGAGGAATACACTTACAGAGAAGTTTTCTTTTAGAAGTAGTACTGTTTCAGAAAATATTGTTCATTTCAAATAATCAATCATAAAGACAATATAGAACATAACAAAGATGATGGGAATTAGTTCTTTTTAACTTTAAATTATCCTGAAGTGGATTCGATTTTATATGTGTGTCTATTTGTTATGGGTTGGATTGAAAGGTAACAAAATGAGAGAGCAGAAGTAGGAGGAAAAATTCCGGAGATAGAAACAGAGGATAAAAAGGATGAAAAGCAAATGTAAAATAAAACCAAATAAATGATTGGTTTGGGAAAGAAAAAAAGAATCATCTCATGTGAAAGAATATATAAGACCATCATTTACTCCAACTTGGAATTGTTTGTTTTATCCACAAAAAAAAATATAATTTCCTTCTGTGTTTTTTTTTTTTTTTTTCTGTTAGTTATTCATAGTATTACATTTTGCTTTATTGACTTCTCTAGTGGGAAATTAAGCCAACTGTAAAACTGACTCACTGACTCTTCCTTCCTTCCAAGGAAGGAAGGAAGAAAGGAAGGAAGGAAGGAAAAGAGCATGGGCTTGAATTATACTTGTGGCAAAGGGTAGCTATGAATTCCTCTGAAAGAAGGGCTAGACAAAGAAGCCATGCATTCATTCATGAAAAACACACTCAGATTTGTCAATATAACTGTTTATAGTGTTATTTTTAATCTGCATCAGTTCCTCAGTTCCTTTTATCCATCCACCCCTCAGATTTTGTGCCAGGCCATATTAGGAATTTAAAGGGGAATAAGAATAAGATATGGGAAATTCAGGCATAAATTGAAACTATCATAATAATTACCAAACATTGGACTCATCAATAAATTTTGAAAATCTAAACTTTTTGAGAGCCTTACAATATGCCAGATTTTCATTAGTTTCCACCCAACACTAGACAGCAAGCTATTAATTTGCCCTCTCCACCGAATGCAATTTTATGCACATCAATAGGACTACATTGAAGGTATATCTGCTTCAAATGGATATTGGATACTATGGCTGACTTTAGGTAACTCTTGGATTTAAAAAAAATTTCCAGTTCTGAGTTAAACTCAGCACATGTGCAACACTTTTTTTCAAATTGGTAAACTCTTTGCATAGAAGGGATAAACATTCTCATTCATATTGATGTTCAGGAATCTGGGAATTCAGAGAAAAATTGTGATTTGAGCAGCTATAGCAGCTATAGTGCATTTGGCCACCTACAGGCATAATATCTAGAAAATCCTTGGTGACTAATGACAAAGATTTTACAGTAAAAATGAAAATTTCCCTAAACTGTCATTTCACTATGGAAATGTACCTTACATTATGCAAATGTACCTTCTCTGAAGAACATGACAGAAGTAATCAGGAATTCGACCGCCTTTGACACTGATGTTAAGAGTAGCCTGTCCATAATTTGAGCAGCTTCACCATGTCTGATGTCTCAATGATTCATACTTCCATCTTTCTTTGATTTTAATTTGCACTTTCCTTTCATCATTTATCCCTCCTTAATTTTTTTTGCTGCTGTTCAGTTTGTATTCTGTTACATTAACCAATGCTTCATAATACAGAGGAGCCCTATGGCTCGCAATCTTTCCTGATGTTCAGTACCCCTGTGTTTCCATATGCTCTGTTTTCCTGAGCAGTACAATGAGATACTGAAATTGCACAAATCTCTAGAGTTGAGCTGTTTGTGCCACTGCATTGTAAAGAGAATACACAAGGTATCTGAAGGGCTTTGAAATTGTAATGTTATTACAGATAAAAATGGAAAAAGTAACTTTCCCACCTCCCAAAGCCTCTTTGATACACTAGTCCTTCTCAAAGGGTATTACTCCCTAGTAAGTAACTTTCAGCACCTGTAGAGACTTTTCTAGGTCTCTAGAGAAAGCTTCCTTCTTTCTATTAAGCTGAGGTTGGTCTGTCTGTTCCCTGAGCTTTGGGGGAACTTTTCCATACTGTTCCTATGACTGATATCTATTACCTTGCCAGCCACAGCTTGGACTCAAGAAGTTTAGTCCACTTGACCAGGTACTTGCTGTCAGGACAGGACCCCTTACTCCAGAGCAGTCATTCCATCTTCTGGTGCAATTACTGTGACAAGATGACCAAGCAGCTTTTCTCCAGCTGCCAAACACTCCTGTCTAGCAGAACATGAGATGCCCACATAGCTGAAATTGAACAAAAAAATAAAGTGGATATCATGTGTTACTGGCAATAATATTACAGTCTCTGTCTCTCTCATAACACATCTGTCAGCTCTTGCCTTTCTACCCCATGTCTCACCATGTTGCCCCATTATCTGCAGCAGTTTGTGTGATTATGAACTTTGGACAGTTATTACCTTTTTCACAGATATTTTTTTCTGTGATGAACCTCAGAGCACAGAACTATGACCTGCTCTTTAGAATAACTGAGGTACAGTAGCCTTCTAAACTGATTTAGTCTCTCAAAAAATGGAACATGAATAAAACCCCAAGAATGTCTCCATTGGGAAGGTCCTATGAATCACAGTAAAAGTTAGTCATGATCCCTCTCTGTGTTCCTGCTTCTCTTCAGAGAAGAGAACCAGAACCAGAGAAGAGAACCAGGTTCAGAACCAAGTACTTGCAGTTGTTCTTCTGTGTCCAACACAGGAACCAACTTCTCTGTAATCTGGCAGCAGACTAAGACACTTCATAGGATTAAAGAACCATCACTGAATCTTTTCCTTCATCTCTATCCCTTGTTCATTCTCAGGACATTCCAGCCATATATAGAAACCTTTCTTTCCTATGACATGCACAACTATTTCATTCTCTTCAAGCTTTTTTTAGACAGACCTTTAGACTGACCTAAGTATCTACTTTAAGTGAACTTCAAGTTCCAGGAGAGGGAATAAAATCAGTTAATCAGTTTTCAGCACTGGTTATGGTAGGTTTTTTTTTTTTTTTTTTTTTTTTACCGTGCAATATTGAAAAAAATGAAAATTAAGAACTTTGATATCTTGTGATACAACTGATAAATCTGAAAATATATAAATGTCAGCATTACAAATTTATTCTTCATGGATAAAAGCACCACATGCAAATTGACCAAAAAGCAGACAGGGATATCTATTCCTGGAAAAAGTGTTTTCCAACTCTTAATGAAGCAAAAGAGTTTATGTTACTATGAAGCTAATGTTTTGGCTGATTTTAAATCCAGACAAGATGAAAAAATAAGATAATGTCACCCAAGGCCTACATGTGTCCCACATGAACCTGAAGCATGACTAAACTTGTCTAAAGAAAGTAACTTCTTACCTTGAGGAAAGTCTTCCAACTCTTCTGATGAAAAGAATTCAGTGATCTTTCTGTGCTTGCTCCTGCCACCTATGTGAAAAGCTCCTGACAAATATTTAGAACCAGCTCTGGGATTCAATGAGGTTGGGAGTGTGAGAACTGGCATGGGAGAACTTGCAATCCATCAGTATGAGCTGGAAGATGAGAACAGAACTGAGTGATGCCAGATGTACCACATGGAAAAAAATACATTATCTGTAGCTTGGTGCAAGCTGAGAGATGACAGCAGTTCTGCTGTAATTTTATGGTGAGGACTAATGACATTCATAAATGAGGTTTAGGTATATTTTCCACAAGTTTATCTTCCAGAAGGTTGGCCTATAACCTTACAATTTGTTGGGTTTTGGGGTATCTAACATATTAAAGATATGGGTTAAACAGAGGTAAAATGGTAATTTAGGAGAACTGCGACATTGTTCAGCATCAGCAGTATACATTTGGTAAGTAAGCATGAGAAAGTAATTAGAGAAAGTTAAAAATAAACCTTGTATTTGGGGAGCTAATGCTCAATCTGCATGTTCATCCTGTTATAAGAAACATGTTATTTTATTGTTTAACTGAGTTTCTGCTATTATAATTAGCACAAAAAATCTTTTTTCTTTCTTTCTTTTTTTTTTTTATAAAAATGAAGACTACGAAATGATTTTATATCATATGAATGATGTCCAGAGGTTTGATCTCCTGTTTGAACACTGAAAATAAGCTCTAAGGACTCATTCAGTACTTCCAAATGTCAATAGTAACAGTAAAGGCCAGATTCAATTGTTAGAAGTTCTGTCTAAAATAAGGAACCTTGTTATCTTGAAACCTTATTTCCAGCTATAAGTGACTCACAGTGCTGAAACTAGAAATTCAGCAGATGTATGCAAGCGTTGTTCATAAAGCTTTGCATTTCTGCTTGAACTACTCATTTGTCCTAAATTGGAAGTGCAGATAAGGACTTCAGAGGAGACAGCAGTACATATGAAGGGTCTATGACAGATAAAGTGATGTAACATAAATAATGTAGTAAAATTAACTAGAGTCTAAAGGGAAATGCCAAGGAGTAATATAACAGCATAGGAAATGTAGGTGGATTTTTCATCCTGGATCAAGCCACGCCCTTCTACTCTATTCACCTTATAATAGCATATAAAATTAGCCTATTTTTTCGCCTTATTTCACTCACAAAAAGAAAAGCTGTTCCAGAACCTCTTCACTGTGATTATTAAGAACTTCTTATCCCCGACTAAATTTTACATGGCCAGTTTCTACTTGTTTGACAATATCATTAGCCAGCTTAAATGATGCTTTTTTTTTTTTCTTTTTTTGTCTTCAGGGTCTTGTAGTTTTAGTATTTGGGAACACAGGACCACAAATTAAATGAGATAGATACAAGAAGTGTCACTCTGGTTTTGTTCATTGAAGCAAGGCAACCAGGAGGTCAAAGCAAAACACTGGCAAAACACATGACTAAAGATAAAAAAAAATGTCACATAGCTACTCAGAAGGTAGGTTCTGAATGTGATTTGCCAAGGATTCCTTTATTTACTATCTGCATTCCAATCTATTTTATATAATGTAATCCTTGCTGTCTTGGGTCTTCAAACTTTATTTCTATAGCCCATTAAAAACCCACGTCAGGAGTCTTGCTTGAATGTCATGTTTGGAACTTTTCAGTTCTGGTTCCACGATTTTTGACCTAGGTGTACATATATGACTGTCTGCAGGTCCAGTTCAGGGCAACTGAATTGCATTTTTTTGTTGTTGTTTTTAATTAATCTGTCAGGGTAAACATTATCCATCATTGCTTATGCCAGTATAAGCTGCAATAGATGACAGTTCCTCACTAGACACTGCATTTAGTTTTGATTATCAGCTATACTTAGTCCTAAAAATAACTCCTTTGATATTAATGGACAGTGATCAAGTCTCTTCTTAGCCTTCCTTACGGATTAAAACGGGCCTCATTCTTTAGTCTACCATCATATAATAGCTTCTTCATTACCTGAACATCTTCCAAGGCCTTTCTGTGTTTGTTCCATTCTGAATTCACTTTTCTTGTGCATGAGCAATGTTCACACATGCACTCTGTGAAAAGGCTAACCTGCCCAAAGTTATACAACTTTTTGTATACTAAAATGTTATTCATTTTGCATACTAAAATGTTATTCTTTCTAAAGCCAGCAACTTGACTGCTGTGAAAAAAAACTTCTGTGCTTTAATTCTTCTGGTTAATTAAAATTCTTAAATCACAATTAGCTGTTCCTTGTGTTCTAATACCTCTTTTCCACAGGGATATGAATTTTTCCTACATTTTAAAGAAAAAGATTATAATTATGCAAGGCAAAAAGTTTTAGATTTTCAAGAGGAAAAGCTCATATATAATATGAGCCACCTATATAATATATATATGATATATATTATATAACACATATTATATATATTATACATATATATAATTATATGATATCTATAATATACACATATATAATATAACCACTTATAATACAAGAAAAAAAATACAATTAGATGTATAATGATTATTCAGCATCTTCCTTAACTGAGCTCCTTTCTTCTTAGGATGATACTGAATATTGAACTGAAATTTAGGCAGACACTGGGGTTGTGTATAAGACCAGAGTTCAGACACAGGTGTTTATTTAAATATATTAAAAAAGAGTTTTTATACAGTAACAGCAGATCAGTGATTAGTGTGACATAAAAATCAGTCTTTATTTTTCATTTTCAAAAATGGTTAATCTTTTGGCATTTATTTAATAATAGCAGAGAGAGTGCAAGATGTACCCTAAAAATCAAATAATGTCAACTGATTTTTTTCTTCTTTTTGAACCCTATTACTGAAACAACTTCCTTAAACAAACTGCTCCTTGAAGAAAGAAGTCACAGAGAGTCAGTATGAGTAAGACAATAGGCAATAAAACCTGACGCAGATTCTGTGGGGTATTTTTTTGATTCCATTAATAAGTCTGTTTCACCAGGTATTACCATATTATGTGATTTATTTACTAATTTATTAATGTTATTGTAAAAAAACATCAATATAATTTATTTTCTGGAGCATATGGTTGGAATTGTGTTTTTTAACTGGGAAAATCACTGTCTGAACTTATGTCAATATTTCTTTAGAGAAGACAACCGTGCAGCTTTGAGAATTGCTTGGTAAAAACATCTTTTGCCCTTTATGTTAATTATATTGCAAAACTGTCTAACACATATCCCAGATGGTGTAATCAGTTCTACTGAAATGCAACTACTATTAATGATACTCCTTCATTACATTCTGCCTGTGAATGATAAACATTTTTTTCTACATTTGACATGGAAAGGGTCTACTTTAGATGGTAAAGACCAGGGAGATTTCTCTTAACAGAAGTGGTTTTTTTTTTTTTTTTTTTTTTTCCTTGAGATTTCCTTAATTCTACTGCAGGATTTTTTTTTGTTTGAAAGTCTATTTGTTTAATGTGGATAAACTTTAATCATTTGTGCTGTACAGAAATTGTGATTAGATGGTCTGATGAGACCTTTTATAGTCAGCATACTTACGAAACACTAGAATTATATGAAGCCAAAATAATTTAAATATCTATGGAAACATGTTAATTTCTGAAGGTATTGCAATTTAAAATGAAAAATAGTCCTAAACCACATCAAGGAGTAATGTCAAGAAGACAGCTGTTATTACAACCCAAATTAGTATTTAAGTTACGTTGTCATGCATGTAGACTCTTATACTGATAAGGCATAATTAAATCATTCTCTTTTTTTTTCTTTCTTTCTTCTAGCTCTTCCTCCTTCTATTTCTTAATTTTTTTGTTTTTAAAGTTTCAGGAATTCAAAAGTGTTTTGGGCAGCCTGGAAGGTCTAATTCACTTTCAAAATTAATTGGATTTTATTATAGGAAAAAAAAAAAAATGTGTCCTGGTTGGTACCATGTTTTAATCAGGATTTACTTCTGAAACAGTGTACTCTTTTTTTATAATACATCCTTGTAACAGGTTCTGCTGTTTAGCTTCATGCAAGAAACCCTTTAGCTTGTTAGGCATAGGTATGTTGACTGATTGTGTCCTAGTTTTTATTGACCTTGTCCTTCACCTTGGATCTGCTTTTATTTAGACAGCTTGTAATGTACCATGACTTATGGAAACTCATTTTTTTTTGGTTGTCTATTTTATATAATCTGGTAACTGTAGCTTGAGATGACTTTAAGAAGTTTTGTATAACCCAAGGAATTAAAATCACAGCACAGGGACTGTGACTGTTGCATAAAATTATACACATGTTTCAGCGCCATTCTCTAAATTTCCTTGAAGTGATAAGGTATTTTGGGATCATTCAAAAATTTAAGAAAGGCTTTTAGAGCAATTTCACATGGTGTTCTACAAAGCAGGACAATCTTCCTATAAAAAACACATACATTGCTCTTGTCTTACTAGCTTTGTACCAATGTACTTGTTAGTGGATTCTGATAGCTTGCAATTTAAGAGTAAAAGGCAAAATGACTTGTGAAAAGTTTTCATTATATTTAAGATAATTTTATCAGCAGTTTTAGGAAGAAGAAATTCTATGGCACAGAAATATTGGAAATATTCTTTCTTTTAACAATTCTGTTTGTTATACCTGCAGTTCAGTTACACAATCTGTGTATGTATCTGGAACAATCTGTTCTTTTTACTTGAGGATTATAGTTAAGTCTAGGAGTTTGTTTTGAAATTAGTTTTGGTCCTGTGGGCTTTGTCCTTAGTAGAGTTAGACTGGAGTTTTGATGCTTGAAAGTCAACAGCAAACTGTGGGTTATATTCATCAGTATTACAAAATTCATTACCAACTATTAATGGTAATGTTGCCATATTTTTATAATCATTATTATGTATGACCTGAGGAGTTCTGTAGTTTATTTTTATTTTCTTTCCTATTTTTTTACGTCAGTCTTTCTTTCATTCTACAAATGTAGTAAAAGAAAAAAAAAAAGTGAGAAAATAAAAGTGCATGACCAAAGCAAATAGACAGAGTTCTGTAGTTTACTTTAGATCAAAGGATGACAATCCTTCTATTTCTTTCATTCAGTCTCTCTGCTGATGTTCTGTGAGCATCTACAGATTTGCAATTTGGAATTTAATATCTTAGGTATTTTGCATCGGTTTTAGAAAGAGCAGAGAATTCTTCTCCCCTTCTTTCTAAATGAGCATACTTTGCTTTGTCCAAATCAGGTGTCTTCCAAAATGTTTTGCTTTGTATTTCACCTTTTATAGCCTGAAAAAAAAAAAAAAAAAAAAAAATCAATTTATTCAAGTAGTCAGTTGGGCCAGATATTCATAGGGATGACTCTAAAGACAGCTAGTGAAGTCTGTCAGTATCCCAGTCTGAATTAAAACTCAATGTCTTCCCTCTTCTGAGTGATCTGGTGAGTGACTCAGTTCAGTCAGTGTAGGAGACCTCTGATGTCAACTGAAAATTGCCCCAAATATCTTAAGTACAACTGGGGTATGGAAATACATAGATGACTTCCACACATGGCCCTAACCTCTATATACCTTTCCATGTTATGCCACTGTATATTTACATTTATGCAGAGACTTACCTCATCTATTAAGTAAATCCAGCTAGTGTTGGAGATATGATGCAGAACAGCTGCACCACATCAAATAATCTGTGAGCTGATGCATGCTCTGTTATTCCTATGGGATACTGCTGCCTCCTGACACAAGGATGTTCCTGATGTTAGGGATCCAGGTGGAGGAAGATTATGCAATGTCCCAGTTGTACCATAAATATTCCCCTGTCTCCTTCAAGGATTTTTAGGAAGGAAGAATACGCACAGATAGATAGATGGTGCATCTTTACCTATTTTTTCAGCTTCAGCAGACACAGCTTTAGCAATTCTTCCCATTTTACCATATGTTGTGACCTATATCTGGGTCATATCTCTGGAGATTCCAGTTCTGTCTGCTTTTCTACAAAAGTCTGTTTTCAAATTTAGAACTTTTATGTGTTGCCTATAAAAGAAAAATCAAAATTCATTGAGGACTGTATGGGATCATGAAGTTAAGATGAATATATCAAACACAGAGGGATCTGCAGACCTGCAACTCTGTGAAAGTCTCTTTTTTTGGATCTTTGGAAGAAGGTCATACAGTAATAAAATAAATTTTAACCAGCCTCAAGACACTGACAGAGGCTTTCAAAAGAGAAGAGATTTTGTGTGCATCTATGTAATTTAAGAATTTTTACTGCTGAGAATTCTCTCCAATTTCTAGAAATGAGACCTGTAAAAGTAATTTTGAAACTTAAAAATACTTGAAAAATTATGCTTTAAATACTTAAAAAAGTATTTAAAAAATAATGGATTTAATCCTTTGACTGCTTATTGATAACAATTGAATAAAGATTTCTGAAAGGAATTTCAGCTGGGAATACACCTCTCAAGATCAATAGCCTTAACTATTGCTGATATATATTTGTTCTTTTTGTATTTTAGAAAAACAATATATTTATTTTGCATGCTACTACAAAATTTTCTTATTCTCTTAAATTAGTGTTGTTGCAATTCAAGCCGATTACCCCATACAGATTGGACATGGGGAAAAAAAAATCTTTATTCCTTCCCTTTCTGTAATAATTTTTCACATGTTTGAGTATTATTCTCTTATCTGCTCAATCTCCTGTTTATTCCTTCCCTTTCTGTAATAATTTTTCACATGTTTGAGTATTATTCTCTTATCTGCTCAATCTCCCTTAATGCAGATGGCCACAAGCCTGCTAGCCTTTCTGGGTATTCCATCCTTCTTATATCTCTCTTCACTCACCACTTGTGCTATGATGCACAAAACAGGATACACTATTCAAGGTGATGCTCTCCAAGTAAAAGAGAAGATAAATGGAAGGATTATCTCTTGGACTCAGCCTGCAGGTTTACGCATCACAACTTGGTGTTTGACACATGTAACTCTTCATCAGACTTTGTCTTACTTTATCCCTCCATTACCTGTACAACCATCATCTTTGTGCAGTGGTTTTTTTTTTTTTTTTTTTTTTTTTTGTCATTATTACACATAAAGATCCCATCTATTTAGGGCTTAGCACAAATTCTCATTGGCTTGCATCCTATACATATATCAGGTGATTTTTCTGATTTGTTCTCATTTTCTCATTTGTCACAATCATTTTAATGCTAGTTCTAGCCTGCAACTTTCTGGAAGCCCCTGATGAGCTGGATATCTCCTCCAAAATTTAGTAACAAAATTCTATATTCCATCAGCAAACCTCTAGTGAAAATGGTGGTTTTGATGTGGCCATTCCTGCAGTCTTATATTATTCATTTTATCCTTATATATTTGCTAATTTAACACTTTTTTTTTCATACTTAGAATAATAAAGGGCTTAGTGTATAAATCCATACCTTAAAAACTCATAAACTCATGGCAATAGTTTTCCTTTAAATTATTTTTTCATAGTGATCTTCATCCTCATCTTGATGAAAAGACTAGTGTATGTATGCTTACTTTCAAGTGAAATCCCATACCCATAAAAAAGGGTATTCAGCTGTAGATGTATTGCTCTCTACACTGATACTGATCTTCTTGTGTATGTGGGAAAAGCCTAGAGACTGGTCAGTTTTCTGTTTCTTTACCTCAGTTTGCATGTCAAGCAAACTGTGTTCAGTGGACTTGTATTAATTTGCAAAAAGAAACACTACAATAAGGGAGTAAACAGGGATATAAGACAGGTTTAAGTTTTGACTTCAATACAGAGATGACTTAAAACTGTAAAATCAAAACTATACTTGGGTTTAAAACATATAAAGAAATGTTCACTCTTATGTTTTGAGTGTGCACCTACTTATAGGCAAAAGTCTTTTACCATAAATACATATATATATATAAAGTACATGTGTGTATGTATATATACATGTTATTCTCAGTGTTGAAAAACACAGCAAAAATTAGATGTTAACAAAATAATTCAATGTGTCGCTTGGGAATAATATTCTTTGTCAAGAAATACAAATATTCAATAGGAGTGATTCATCATGATAACAAACATGATGTATTCTTATCTAGAAATAATGGAAAAAACTATTGCTAAAATGTGAGATTTCATCTTTGAGATATTCAGAGCAGAATTATCCTGGCAATAATGATTTTCTCTGTACAATGTTCACTGCGAAGGCAGGCATGAAATATTTAAGCAGTCACCATGATGCCATCACAAGGGCACCTCAGCATGGACCTCTTTTGTTGGTGTCTTTTTCTGGTAGATGCTTGACGAAATGAATGAGTTGAAATTACTGAAGTGATAAGAACATGCTGAAAGTTTCTGCATTTGTTATTTACAGAAACACATATTTTTATTATAACTTTCAGAGAAACAGTGCTTTTGCTTGGATGGCAGAAATGAAATATCTTTTATATTGAAATATATTTAAAATAGAGGGATTGAGAATGATGTGTTATGACTCGTGTTCTACCACTGTAAAGACATGCAGCCTATTACATAAGAGGCTCAAGCACAAATTAGTAAAAATATATTTTAAATGGAGAAACTGTTCTATGTACTGAGATAATCTTTCCTTGTGTATATGGGATGATTTAAATGATTCCCTACTTGCTATCCTTATTAAAAGAGGTGACTTCACTGAGGTAGTATTGTATTTTAAAATTTTTGGAGGAATTTACTTTTTTCTTAGAACAACCTGATATCATTTAAAGTAATAAAAATGAACTTGATGGCTTGCATACATGTTTTTTGTTTTGTTTTACCTCTACTCATTCTAGCAAAAGTAACAGAATGGATCCTTATTCCTACTATGCTCAAAACAAAAATAAAATTGGTTGATTTTGCATAAGAAAAAATTGTTTTATACCTTAAGTCTACCATTTTACATTGCAATGTGCATGATACTCAGAGTAATATTTCTTCAATACTCATTTGTATCTGTCCAACTAACTCTTAATGTTCATGGATCTAGTTAGTTAATAGATCTATTACTTGGCAGCATAGGTTTACTTTGACCCTGGGGAAAATTTGATAGCATATTAGGTGTTCTAATGTATAATTTTTCCATTCTACTCACACATCAAATTGAGCAAAGACTCCTGTTCAAAAGAATTTGTAAGCATACAGTTAATTTTGTTTGCAAGAATATATATCATTAACTTACCTGAAAAAAAACGTATATGAAATGTATATGTGTCTTACTTCACAAGAATATTTAATTTAAATCCTCCAGGGTCTGGACAAGTTGAGTTTAAAGATATTCTCCAGGTGAGAAATTACACCATAACTCCCTGTTTATTTCATTACTCTTCTATTTTCTTCTCAACATTTATTGTTTTCTAAAAGATTTATATTTTTTTAATGTTTCTTTTGAAAGATTACCTTTCTAGAATTAATGACTTCTGATTGTTAGCAGCTTTTTATTCATGCCATAGCAAGTGGTAAGGTTTCTAATCTGCAGTGAGATAAGCATTATCTTGGAAAACCACTTTGAGAACTCACTGCTCATTAGTCATGAAATGTGAAGGTTTAAAATTTCCTGTTTGTGAGAATTCAGAGCACTAAAATTCAGTCACCTGGATGTTTACAAATGTCTTGGCTGCTGATAGGCACTCTAATGTCTTGATTCTTCAATGCACTGAACCATTGCATTTGACGGGCAAGGCTTAGAATTTCAAGTACTGTGAGTTTCATCGTCACTAGTTTTGCCATATCTGTTTCCTAGCAGCGTCTCTTTGACCAATCCTGTAGAACAGGGATCATCTGTCCAGATGTAGATCCTACAATCTAGGATGCTAGGATGCTCTAGATAGATGAGATAGTCATCTCAATTTGCTTTACAGTCAAGGGGAAGAGGCAGCAACTTCAAAGGCAAAATTATTGTCATCCAAGTGTACTCATCTATCAGATGAATCACATCTTAAAAGAAGCTGTTTCCTTCAGTGGCTTTAAAAAGAGTCAACAGTGACTCTCTTGTATGTAGACATCTTCACTCTCTTTCTAAATCTATGCTAGTTATGATCTATGCTTGAAGATCAATGACATGGCAGGGAAAAATGATGATTCTATAATGGAGGTATTCTGTAAAACTGCAAGAAAACCACTAAAAATCTTGTGACAACAAATGTGCCCACATGTATTTTAGGTCAGAGCACAGAATCACAGAGCAGTTGAGGTTGGTAGGGTCCTCTAGTCTGACCCCTTTCCAACCCTTAAAGCATATTGCCCATGACAATAAGAAAGCCACTTTTCTGAGCTTTGATCAGATATAATCTCATATTTTAAGAACTTTCATAAAAAGTAAAAAGAAAAGAAAATCCCAAACTTTATTTATCTTGATAGCCAAATGTGTATGCAGACTTTGATATATGTCATTAATGCAGTTTGACTACTGACCAAATTACAGTTTGTAGTAAAATGCACTTTTGTTACTTTTAATATCAAAGAGTTTTACACTCTCCTTTCCTCTGAACTATACTACACATTGGCAGTTAGCACTGTTCAAATTCTGTTGGCCTGACAGAAAATATAGAAGAATTGACCACAGCATATTGCTCTAAAATTAATACTCTGACCTCATTAAATTAACTTGGCAAGACTTTGGTCAAGGACATATCTTGAAGTGTTTCCACTTCTGGATCAAATGAATTAGTATAGGGCTACCTGTCATAGTGTTATCTCAACTGTTAAAGTTCTGAAATAGGAATGATTTTCTGTCATGAAGAGCTAGATGCTATTTAAAGTCACCAAAATATGCCCAAGGACATTGAGTGTGATGTGTTAACCATATCATCTCATGCAGCAGAGACTGACAGATTTGTTGGATGAGAAACTCAAAAATTAAATAGAAGAAAATAGCAACCAAACTGCATCCATCTTGATTTTGAGAATGAGATACTTTCAAAGTTATGTATGACTTTAGGAGTCTGATGCACGCCACAACACACAGCTAAGAGCAAACAAATACACTAGCTTTTATAATTTTCTTTGAGGAAGCTCTTATGACTGTCTTTTTTCACATCAAGAATTTAGGAAACATTGTATCCCCTAGCTGAGAGTAGCTGAATGCCTCCCTCAATCAAAAAAATAACTGCAAAGAAACAAAATCAGAAACAAGTAGAGTTTACTTAAGAAAGATATAGCATATTTTTTCCTCAAGTTCATTTCAGCCTCTTCATCCATTGGCCTGTTTTTAACCTCATCTACATTATTTAAAATAAGTTAGAGTCAATGACATTCATGTGAACCTGAGGATAGCTGCATCACTTTATTTTGTATGCTGTCCAGCATGCAATGATCACAGCATTCTGTTTAAAGAACTGTTGTATCTCTGAGCTTTTGGAAAACTATAGACCAAATGACTGCTATTACTGTAAACTTTATCATTATGTATCACTTTTGGAATAAATTATTCCTGAGATACCTCAGACTGTAGTATATGGTTACTATTTTTAACCACTATTTTTTAAATTTCTGATTAACACATTTCTGTAAACTTATAGACCTGAATATATGATCATATTTGTTATTTTTATGCTTGTATGTGTGTACATATATGCACATAGATAGAGGTGTATACCCATACACCTCTATGTGCATTTATATGCAGCTACACCACAAAATTGCTTTTAAAAGTTTTCTTTTTTATGATGCTCAGATGTTCAGAAAATCAAAGTTGCTTGTCCTTTAAAGGCCTTGGTAGAATAATAATCTCAGGAAAAGTCATCTGATCAATTTTAGATGCTTTTTTTAGGATCAGATGAATCAGCCTTTGAAGGCATCTCTGTTAAGTACAGAGGAATTGCAGGGTGACTAGCTTAGCCTCGAACATCCACCTGTTAGATTCCTATGTGAATGCAGATAAATGCCTCCTAAAATAATGCAGACAATAATTCAATATTTTAAGCAGAATAAATTTCTATTAAGGCACAGAAAGCAAAGCAAAGCAAGCAAAAACAATCTTGTTAGAATTACAACAGTATGGTAGAAAGTATGAGCCAGTGGAACAGGTTTCTTGTGTGTTCCTTTCTTTTGTGTTACCAATAGATGAAATGCCCAAGCTTGCTTTACTGGGAAAATATTTAAAATCATAATAAACCATCAATAAATCAGTTGAGTTTATACTGAGACTTCAGAGAGTCCAAGTAAATAGCCAGCCATGACAATCTCTTCTAGAGACTGAAAGTGAATTCAAGAATCTCTACGTCCACAACTTTAAATATATGTTGTGCTCATTTGTATAGCTGTCTAATTCTGGAGATGCCTAAAACTGAAAAGGACTCTGCCTCCACGCCCTGAAAGGTATTCTGAATTTAACTATTTGTGGCTTCTAAAAATAACTTATCTAAGCAACATTTTTAGTAATCTGAACACACCATAATGCCTTGTAATAGACAATTCATTAGACATGTTCTTTCGTTTCCTACCAGAAAGCAACAGCAATAAGTTCAGCACAAAGCACAGCAGATGTGGCTGTTTTCATCAAGCTAGATGAAAGAACTTGATGTGTTGAACAATAGCCCTGGGGTTAGCACACGCTCATGGAAAGCTAGTGATATTGGTTCTTAGATTTATCTATCTCATTCAGAAAGGATTCAAAACAATATTTCCTAAGATACTGATGCACTCTAATTAAAGTTAACTAAGAGCGGGTGAAGCTGTAACTCTGTGATGAAGACATCTATCTGTGAGTCCTATATTACTTAAATACATCTATTTTCATGTAATATTTAAACATATTAAAGACTGCGAGACCTTGCGACTGAAGCACAGTTGACTATTGCTGCTTGATTAGGTAGTTCACAGAGCTGAGCTCTTTCTTGTTTATTCTGCTTCTTGACTTATGACTCTTCTTGGCTTTTTGATACAGATAGAATCTACAGGAGGAGTAAAGACATTTTCTTTTATGTTACATATCTGTAAATTACATGGCAAAAACTGTCCTGAAATGGAGGTCATCGTGTATTTGAAGAGCACAATAATCCCATTTCTTGGATGACTTGTAATATAAAGAGGTGCTACTGCCATGATCATGCTCTGCTTAAATAGATATTTATTCTCCAAAGAGGATTCAATGCTCTGCATTGGACAGAAGTACTACTTATTACTGAAGCAGTCAAGTAAACTCAAACAGGGGTAGGATTTGAGGTGTACTGCTGTGCTTAGCATCTTCTATCAGCTACTGCTGTATTGGCTTTCCATATTTCCTTCCAAGCACTTTACTCTTCCCCACAACTTTGACTTAGTTTATGAAATAAGTATTTGACAGTGATATCCAAGCTACTCCAAAACAGGCAGTCCCAGAGTGATTTGCCCTAAGTGTGAATCCATGAAAACAAACAAGACTAGTCTTGGCAAATAAGAAATGACTATAGAGAAGCTGTCAGTCTGTGCAGGAAGGTACTACCAATGGCTAAAAGCTTTTCTGGTGAGAATGCTTACCCCTCGTTTCTTAAATGTGTATAGTAGACATCACAAATCTATACTGAAATAGCAGGATAGAAAATGCAAAAGATTTTCAAAAGCTATGAAGTATATACAGCTTAAAAACAACAAGAAAAGTAATTCTTGTACACTTAAATCTTTACTCAGTCTTTTGCTGTATGATCACGTTATTTTCTGTCACCTAACCTAATCTGGATTCAGAAAGTTCTCAAGGCAGAGACAGTTAGGTAATACGTGATTAGATTTTATTTCTGGTCAGTTATTAACCCTATTTTTTTTTTTTAATTGCCTATTTTTCAAGGTCAGCTCTGAAAAGAAAAACAGTAATTTCTTCATGTACTTTCTGTGGCACTAGACTGCTGCACTTTTTCCAAGATATTAACACATGGTTTTCCATAACATTACTTTGTCATCATCACAAGTCTCCAGTAGGTAAACTGAGCAAAAAGATACCAAAATGATCACAGTCAAATACTGCACCTATTCAAAGAATTTTGGCATGAATTTAGTACTTTACTTGGCTTTAAAGACAAGTTCAAAGCACAAGTCTGATTTTTTTTTCAGGATTTGTGCCAGAAAAGCGCATGCTCTCAAGGCACACAGGTGCACAGAAAATAAGCTATGTACTGACTATAGGGACCTGAAAAAAAAAGTGGATTTTTTTTTTTTTTTTTCCTACCATCCCATGGATTTTTGTGACAGGGTAAGGAAGAAAAAAACAGTTACTAGGTCATTCACACAAAGCTGCTCCATTCCTTTCAATCTTTTGCCTCATTACCTAGGAAAACTGCTAGAAATCTTTTATGGCAACATTATTCTGTCAGAATCAAACATGATCAAACATGTTTACAGAAACATGACGATTTCAGCAGATCTAACAAGACAGGCAGTTTTTGAGATTCACTTGTCTGTTTTTGGTGAGCTCCCCCATCCAATTCCTTTTTTTTTTTTTTTTTTTTTTTTTTTTTAAAAAAAAACAGTGTTTCAGTTCTCTTGTCCATACATTCTTCCTAGTGGCAGGATCACAAAATCTTCCTTCCTTGCACTCCCAAAGCTTCTTAATTTTCACAGTCCTGCTCTCAGACACCAAAAGTTAGGACAGTTTACAAAATCTTTTTAACTTTACTCTCAGAGTTATTTCAGTATAAATTCTCCCCAGACATTTACCCTGAGGCAGATCTCCAGCTTGTCACACATTTAATCACACACAGCTGAAGTCTGATAAATGGTACGCTCAAACCATTAAGTTTGCTGCATTAGACATGAGATTAGAGTTAGTGAGGCCATGCTCCTGTTTCTGAGGACTGGCATCTCTTGCATCCATGTCAGAAGCTGGACAGGTTTGATTCAGGGAATATCACTTATTTTCACTTATTGCCAATTAACATATACCTGTAATTACTGATTCAAGTATTGAGAAACAAAGACAGACAACTAACAAGCACTTAGGGAAACATTCTTCCTTTTTTTTCAATAGACACAAATTCAGTCCAACCTACCTCCAGGTTTTGGTGGGAGGTGAGGTGTTTTAATTCTTTTTTGAAGATGGCTGGAACTAGGCAGTGTATTGCCTCCTCCCACAAGGGCACCCGCCTGATGCTGAAACCCATCATTTATGCCTAGTATCCCATGGCAGCCTTTATTTTTTTTTTTTCTACTCAGGAATATAATGTGGTTATGCATAAATAAATAATAATTAATGCACTCTTCAGACAATATGAATACATCTTTTAAATTACTGGGGAAAATGCTCAACATTCTAGCATTCTAGAAAATGATTCAGGTAAGAACTTTTAAGTTATACTAGCAGATAACTTTGCAATCAGTAAAATAGAGTCTCTTAGTGAGAATGAATTCCACTGGGACATTTTTGATTTTTTTTTTTTTAAGCAATTAGCTCACTGAAGTCCCAACAATTCCTTGATTTAACCAGACAGCAGTAGTGACCTTAGTATTAAGAGAGATAGGGAAAAAAACGTGTAATCACCAGCGTCTAACATGAATGGTATTTCTAGCATCTTTTTTCAGCTTCTTACACAACCAGCTGGAAAGAGACAGACAAAATCTTGGGAGCGCTGGATAAAACACTAGTTGATGAGCTGTCACAAAAACATTTCCTTTCCACAGTACGATGTTCTTTGGAAGCTGATAGAAGGAGATTAAGATGATGGATGGTGACACAGTCTACATAGTACGCAGTATTTCACTGGTCATATGTATAAGGCTGAAAGTCACCTGGAACTTTTCAGTTGTAGTTCCTGCAGTTTTGATACATCTTGTTTGAGGTCTAGCACAAAAATTTAGTGTAAGCTCTAACAACCATACCACAGTAATACTACTGACTGTTCCTTATCCTTTATATCACACCAGAACAGCACTGACCGAACACTGTTAAAACCTTTCAATATAAAAGATAGACCAGTATTATGACCATCACTGCGTGAGTGTTATTTATTACACTGAGAAACTGCTGGCTCCTCTTATTGTCCTTTTTTTTCCATCTTTTTCATCTGTTGGCTAATCATTTATATGGCTTATAAAATTTCAACTTTGGGGCATGTATCCTTAACTGCAAGGACTACTATCCTTGGAATGCTCACAGGAATAAAATGAGTGTGTTCTCTAAACAGGCACAGAACTGTTATCTTGCTTAGCTCACATTTTGTGATGTGATAGGAATATGAGATCTCTGTCTTTATCCAACGGGGATCCATTAAAAGGGGGATTTGAACAACTTTCACTTGCAACTGTGAAGTGCTCTAAGGCAAGAAGGTTATTCTTTTTAGCGTTTAACGGATAAATAGATTTGGGAAATCATATTAAACTGGTTGTTTACAGCATTCTATTACACTGTCCACTCTAATTCATATACTTATAGACAAGTAGATCATGGAGAGGCTCTACAGTCAAGAATTTGCGCTGCTAGGACGTCATTAGAATAAGTATGTTTTGATATTTCTTTTATTGCAGCACCACAGATTCTTTATCTAAATTGGTACTATTGTTTCCTAATGTACTCACTTGTATATGCAGAAATTAATGTTAGACACCTCTACTGGAGTATGATGCACTTGTTGTTGTATGATCTGATTTGACTGATTTAGCTCATTGGGTGGCTGCTTTGAAACTGAGGCATGTGAGTGTAAAGTCTGTTAGCTGTAGGCAGAGATGAACAGTTTAGTATTAAGGTCTGAAATCCCACTAGAATCAGTGGGAATTTATCATCCAAAAGTTAGTTCCTGACAGAAGTATGTGCTAATGGTCTCAGGATGCAGCCAAAACACTTCCTATCTTCTGAAAAAAGGATCAGAATTTCTCCCCAGTCAGAGAGAAACTACACTATCTGGACAGAGATCTTATGAAACAGCTGTTCCATGTGGTGTTACAATCAGCAGAAGGAAGTCAGGTACGATAATGCTATTATTATGTAGTTTGCCCTCCCAAGAGGAAGTAATGATTAACCTGGAGTATTGTGCTGCTGAAAGATGCAGACAAAAATTTATTGAGGAAAAATAGATGCAAAGCAAGCAAGTTGGAAGAAAAAAATAGCTGAGGAAATAGGCAGAACCAAATTGCACAATTTTTCAGGGACAAAAGTGGCACTTGACAAAATTGATTGTCTTGGAGAGAAAAATAAACCATTGATTTAAAAGCAAAAAAGCATGGTAACAAAATTAGATAGAAGATATGGATCCTGATAGAGACAAATGGAAGCAAGATGGAAAATGTGAGAAGCAAAACGAAATTGTTGTCTTTAAATTGCCAACCCAATAGTGATACAGAAAAACATAGAAATGTTATATTAATAACTTTATTTTTTTTCCCTGCTGTACTAAAATAACTACAAAGCTGGACAGAATATAACAAAAGAAGGAAGTACTGGGAGTTAGTGGATGGCAGCACATGGAGTTCTAGCTAGTTTCAGCCATGTAAATGTTACCTCCTGCACTGTAAATCATTAAAAACTCTATCTGCTGTTAGGTGCCAAGGCTAAATGTGGGATTCTTGTAGTGATACTAGTCTCAACGGTGCTTCCAGAGCTCCTTCTATGCCAGAAAGAGCAGGAAAGATGGGAGGTTTCAGTACAGAGCAACACAAAGTTCCCATATGAGAGAAAAAGTTTCTCATGGGCTTTAGCACTCATGTTATTGTATTTTTGACAGGATACTGCCAAGTATTAAAAAAGCAAGAGATTTTCTTGTTCCTAGGAGGAAAGAGGCCTAAACTGGTCCAGATTTGCAGAAATGTTTTATACCTGTTTTATATCTGAAGCTCTGCCTTCTGCTTTGCCAGGTGGACTTTTCTCAGGGCGTGTGGTGGATGTAAGCCAAGAAGAATGTGAGGTTGGCAGAAGGAGAGTGATGTTCTTTTACATGATTTGGTTCCCGAAGTTAAGCATATGATCCAACCAAGAAATATATTTTGGCTGATAAGGTTGCAGTAAAATGAACCAATATTCTCAATCCCAAGATAAAGCAAAACTGGAAGGCAGTTTTTCTTTTTCTTTTCTTTTCTTTTTCTTTTTTTTTTTTTTTTAAACTCATCAATCTACTTTGCAAAAAATATTTTGATCTTTTTTTAGCTTAAAAAGAGAGTTACCATTTAGTAAGATTAGGCTTCCTTTATACAGTCCCTTAAATCCCCCTCTCAGATGCAGAAGATTTGTTTGGTAAGTTTACCATTTCATTTTCAGGTATAGACTAGCAGGTCTGTTCAAATCATGTTTGTGAATTGAGAAATCCGTGAGGAATAAACTCTAGTGATCCTAAGTGATCCTAGGTAGTAGATAAGCACAGCCTTTTCCTCTCAGCTTCATAATGATTGAGTTGTACTATTATTAAACTTAACCTAAATGCTGGTTGTTCTGAATGTTCAGCCCACAACCGAGTCTGTTGTTTTGAAATATTCTTTCCAATTAGTAATAAAGTTGTATTTTATTTGATAGTGAGAATCTAATGAGACTAGTAATCTGCTTCATTTGATTCATATTTCCTATTCCATTTTTATGATGCTGAAGCCAAGGAAGCTAGAAGAAAACTTGTGATACACTAAAAAGTTGCAGAGTTTTTCCTTCTGACAATGTAATGCAGTCACAGGAATAGACAGGCTCATAAAACATAATATTTGTGTTGCAAAACAATTCACACACCAAGGATTTTACCAAGTTTTAGTTTAGCTCTTGATAAAGGTCAAGGTATATTTTTCAGAGTAGGAAACAACTCAAGAGTCCTCCAACTGACACAACATATTTTTTCATTGATCAGGCACTTTGCTGTTGATACCTAAGGTCTGCCAAAGCCTTGGGTAAATCTGAACATTTTTTTCTTTTATATATTTTTTTAAAGAAAATATGTAATGTTAATTAAAACTTTTTGATAGCTGTCATATAGGTATATTGTTATATGAGCCCTCAAGAATTAACTTGATTAATAATAGTAGATTTGTAGATAGAGAAAGGTTTGGGGAAAAAAATACAGGAAACTTCCTCCTTTGAGTGCTTCAGCTACTTCAAACATGAAGTTAAAAGTGAGCAAAGATATAAGTTTTTTGAAAGCTGTGCTGGTTTAGCCTCATGAACATGAGAATTCTGTGTACATGAAATATAAAGTACATGGTAATTCATGACGAAACTAAAGAGCCCAGACGGGTGATGGACACCTCTCTGTTGAAAGTGGGATCACTCCTCAGAGTCCAGTCCACTCAAGGTTTGTGATGGAAGCAGTGTATTTCTAATGAGTGATCTTTCTCATCTGGGAAAATCACCTCCTAGATAGGCTGGAACTTTAAACATACTTTGGCCCTCAGCTTATATGCTTTTATTATCACATTCTTCAGAAGCAGTGTGGTCACACTTGTTCTTTGCTAAGGTTCAAATCCTCTCAAATCATTAATTAACTATATAATAAAAAAAAAGAGTTAAAGATGTCAGAGTACCCATTTACTGAAGTCTTCAATCTGCTCCTTCCGCATCCTAACTAGGATTGGTTCAAATGATGTTAACTTCATTTGGATAATTCATAGTCCAAAAAAAGAGATTGGTTCCTCATATATGAGATGTATATTTTTCATCATTTGGGTATGAACTAATCAGTTTTTCTACTTTTTCTTGGTTGATATCTAGTAAATACCAAGAGTACCTTGTGGTAGCATCGATGACTGTTCCAGTCCTGCAAAAAAAGAGTGCCTTCAGGTAACTATGGCCACACTGCTTTTGGAAACCTTAGAATAGTTTTTTGCATTGTAGTTTTCTGCAATATAATGTAATAATCCTTTTTTTTTTTTTTCTTATGTTTTTCTTTTGCAGTCAAAAAAAAATGCTCATTACTAGTATTTAATATGAGCACTTTCTACCTAATTGTTAGTTTTTTTTGAGCATCACAATACCAAAAGGAACAAAAGAGTCTTCTCTTTACTGGTGATCCATATCTCATACCTGTTCATTATTTTACATATACATATATGTATATATACCCATGCATATGTGTGTATGTATCCAGATCATTTATAGCTATAAGCAAATGGCTATTTGTACTGAAATCTCTATGTCGATATAGAATGGTAAGTACTCCTTTAACAGACATAATCCAAAATTTTTGAAAATATTGTCATTCAATTTCAGCATGTTCTTGAGAAGGCATATGAGGGAAGCATGAGACACCAAATTTCTGTGAGAGCACATATTGCCTTCTATGACGGAATGACTAGCTGGATGGATGAGGGGAGAGCGGTGGATGTCATCTACCTCGACTTCAGCAAGGCTTTTGACACCGTCCCTCACAGCATCCTTCTGGGCAAGCTCCGGAAGTGTGGGATAGATGAGTGGACAGTGAGGTGGATTAGGAATTGGCTGGATGGCAGGGCTCAGAGGGTGGTGATCAGTGGCGTGGAGTCGAGTTGGAGGCCTGTGGTTAGCGGTGTCCCCCAGGGGTCAGTCCTCGCTCCCGTCCTGTTCAATTTATTCATCAATGACTTGGATGAAGGGACAGAGTACCCTCTCAGCAAGTTTGCTGATGATACCAAACTGGGAGGAGGAGCTGACAGCCCAGAGGGCTGCGCTGCCATCCAGAGGGACCTGGATAGACTGGACAATGGGGAGGTGAGAAACCTTATGAAATTTAACAAGGGCAAGTGCAAGGTCCTGCACTTGAGGAAAAATAACCCCAGTCACCAGTACAGGCTGGGGACTGACCTTCTGGAGAGCAGCACTGCAGAGAGGGACCTGGGCGTCGTGGTGGATGACAAGTTGACCATGAGGCAGCAGGGTGCCCGCATGGCCAAGAAGGCCACTGGGATCCTGGGGTGCATTAGGAAGAGCGTCTGCAGCAGGTCGAGGGAGGTGATCCTGCCCCTCTACTCAGCCCTGCTGAGGCCACACCTGGAGTACTGTGTCCAGTTCTGGGCTCCCCAGTTCAAGAGGGATGTGGAGCTGCTGGAGAGAGTCCAGCGCAGGGCTACGAGGATGATCAGGGGCCTGGAACATCTGTCCTATGAGGAAAGGCTGAGAGAGCTGGGCC
>VZSV01000031.1:3109168-3136140 GCA_013398735.1 Nothocercus julius
TTTTTTTTTTTTTTTTTTTTTTAAGACATCCACACTGTTTTTCCACTCTGAATATGATACTATGCAAACAACTGAAAAAGATGAATATTCCCCTTCTCAAAACTCATTACAGAGGAAAGAAGCTTGAATCTTAGAAAGGAGAATCCGGGATCAGTGTAAAGCAGTGAGGATTCCGAAGTACTGGAATGGATGTTAGGAGACTGAAACAACTCTATCTACTCCAGTTCCTAAAAGCAGGCTGTACAGCAGTTTGTTTAGAAATGACATTTGTATATCTGATCCTGCCTTTGCAAAGAACGAAGGAGTAAAAAAGGTACTTTTAGCCTTAACTTTTAAGGAATTGATTTTATTTATAGCTAAAATCATAAAAAAAAAAGAAGAAGAAATTAACATGAAGTGCTGAAGTAACACAAATATGCAAAGCATGAAACATAGCACTATGCCCCGTGCATCAGGGCATTATTTAAAACCAATGCCATGTCTTAACAATACGATCAATTAAATTTTACAGCAAGTAGTTTCAAACCTAAATAGTATTTAATCTTTATATGTTCTAACTCTCTCATTATTATCTCATGATCTCATGATTAATCTATCTCATGATTAAGGCTAAAGCAATCTTAGCATGATATTTCCTCTACTTGTACACTGATTTACTTTCACATTATTTAATGCAAGTATTAAGCACTAACCACAAGAATGATAAAAAGAATTTCATGGTGCCCAGCTGTTATAGTAAACAATTTCAAATTTCATGACAATTCAACTAAACATTACAAAATACAGATGTGTTTTTTTTCCTTCTGTTTTAATCTCCCTAAATATTTTACACTGCTCAATGAGATAAGACTATAAATTATAAATTCATTATAAGAATTATAATGGACAACAGTTACATTTGTATTATTTCACATTTTAATTATTCTAATTATCTTGACAATAGGCTCATGTTGTTCTGCTTCATGTTCTCATGACAGTTTGCCAGAGAAATGTTCTTATCAGAATGCTAATGCTTTGTTACATCTATTCGTTAACAGATAATAGTAAATTTTATTGCTGATTTTTCGAGTGTTCTTCAACTTTGTTCAGTGGTGCTCTCCTGCTTCACAGTGACAATAATCCAAGCAAAAATGGGGAGAACAGATTAGCTGTTAAAATACTGGAAAAGTTGATCTATACTTTGGTAGGCCTACTAAAGATATTCAAATAATCCTATAGAGCATTGTAATTCAGATATATTTTAAAAAAACTATAATAGTGGAGAGATGTTATTCCATTTTTGTGGTAAATCTTGCCTAGCTATAAACTAAGAACTTTTTTTTACAAAAATATCATAAATTAATTGACATATATATATATATATATATATATAAATTTAAATATTCTTTTTCAACATTTAATCAGTCAAAAAGCATATATGCTTTTGATTGATTGAAAATGATTCCACATCTCTCTCCCAATGTATTTCCTCAATAATCCAAGAGATTTTCTTTGGATGTCCAATTCCTGTGTTTGAAATATGGTATCTTAGCAAAATATAGTAGGTTTATTGAATGCTGGTATACTTGTCTACACAGTCAATATCAATTGCCTAGAATTATTTTAGATAGAAGTTCAACAAAGAGCTTCAGCATGCATGTAACTGAAGTTTATGAGCAATCATCCTAATCATCCCACTCAATAAAACATAAATATTCACTTGAGTTGTTTATTGACTTAAACATTCTAACCTGTTTAAATGTGATGGGATGCATTAAGTGCTGTGCAGTAATAAGCCCAGAGCCTTTAACAAAAGTCAATCCGTGTGAGAGATAAAAGTAAGAATCTTGTTATGAATCATGTAAGCTGAATTTCTGTAAATATCGAAACTCTCATGATCACAAAGATCAAATTTAACTTTAGATTCCGAATGAAATCATTTTTAGTTGATCAAAAGTTGAGTTTCTATTTGGAAAAGAATATGTAAAAAAATGTGTAGGGAGTGGATTATCATGATGAAAATATATCAACAGTAAAATTGAGAGAAAATTCTTATTGGATATGAAAAAAAAAATTGAATTTATAGATCTGTCATGAAGAAATAAAATTGCCTCATGGTACTTAGCTTTACTATTATTACGCTTTGTGGAGAAGGTCAGTATTTCTTGCATGTATATTAGACAATGTTATTATAAAACAGAGTGATTATGTGGAAATATTTTAATGAAGAATGAATTCAAGAAGATCAAGAAATGCGTCCATTTAATTCAGCCAGCCAAAGATTTTTTTGATGGGGTCATCTTATTAGCCTAAGCATTTGACACTTTGCAATGAACAAGTATTATTAGAGAACAGAAAGAAACTGGAGAGGAAAGGGGAGATATTTATGCCATCTCAGCTCTCTATCACAATCCAGTGCTTCCTATGTTCCTTTTTTGATCATAATTTCAGAATAAACCTTGATAGTCCCAAATGCAGCCCACAGTGGTATTTATTCTTGTTGAATTCTGAATATCACAGGCAGCAGAATTTCACATGGCTATGTATTACTTACCTTTCTATAGTCATGATGATCTTGAGCTTGAGAGCTGTTTGGAAAAGTATAGTGAAATAATTCTTTTCCTTGGTTCTTATATTAGTTAATACAAATATTGAAGGACAGCCAGGGTTTCTAAGATCCTAGTATTTTCAGTATACCAAGTTTCATGGATCTGAGCAGGCTATCGTGACCGGGGCTCCATAAAATTTTATAGCCATTTTTCAATTTTTAATAGAAGAACATTTACAATACAACACAAGTACTGAAATATTTCACAAATGTACTTGTCAGCCTAGCTCTATTCTCTTTATCTTATAGTCAGTGGATCCATTCATTTTCTTGAATGGTTCAAGTTAACTCATGTGCCTTCACAAGTCACATGAAAAAAAACATGCTTTTATCACCTACCTATTTTAAATGTTTATGTAAAAAACACTGGGCCTTTCTGTTCTGTGCTTGATTCCTCCCTATGAATCACAATGCATTTAATAGTTCTGAAGTAAAATACAGAGTAAGTCAGAATGTTCAACATTTTTCACATTTTCTTTCTGCTACATATCTGTCTTATAGCTAAGCAATCTTTATATGTTCTGAAAATATTGAAACACTGAGACATTCACATTAGAGCATAGTAAGTATGATGCTGCTTAGAAAAGGCTAAAAAGAAATAGCAAAGCCTCAGAGTGAGGAAGCATTCATCATCTTTTGCCACTAAATTTTTTTGCACCAAAAAATTGCAAAATTGATGCAAATAGCATCAAGTCAATAATAGACACATGCTAATTGAAAATCTAACTGTGATCTAACTGGAAAGCTATGATTTTCTTCACATGTTAGTATAGAACTAACCTTATTGTCACTAGAAAAAATAATGTGGATTAGAGATGAACATATAAGTATGCTTCAAATCTGAAATATGAGCACTATTTGAAAGTTCTTCTATATCACAATCATTTTATTCTCTGTTCTCCTTTCAAATCATGCGAGTGCTTTCTGATTCGTGACTTGACAAAACAGTGCAACCCATATCACTCAGTAATATCCAGCTGCAAATCATTTTGAGTATGTTTTAGAAGCACAGCTGGAAAAGCATGTGGTAATGGGTGCTGTTTTTAAATGACAATTGGCTGATGTCTAAATGATGAGGGCTAAACAGCATCATGTGATGTTGCTAATAAAATGATGCTTCCCCCCAGTTAAGCAACCAATTTGGTAGGATTGGATTTGAAGTTAAGAGTTCTGATGAACTTATTGTTATGCATGAGAATAACATCAGAAACAAAAGAAAATATAAGCACTATTTATTCATGACTTGATTCCATAAAACAGAAAAAAAAAAAAAAAGATTGTGCAGAAAGCATAAACAACAGTAGCTGAAAGTTACAGCACTGAATACAGAATTCTGTGTCAAAATAAGGAAGTTTTAAAAATAGTGGTAAATATTTTAATATTTCAACATTTCATATTTGACCACAGTGTAGACCTCTATCATTTGCACAACTTAATGTAAATATGATGTTTTTTGATAAAAATTTACAAAGAGAAGATAGGCACATTATAAGAAGACACACACATCACAGAGTTCTACTTGGTCATTTTAATCTTTCTCTGATGTTTCATGTCACATTATTTGCATAATAGTCCAAGAAAAAAAAATGTAAACTGTTCTTAATAGTGGTCCTATGTTCTCCTTTCTCCTTTCTGTTAAAGATAGAGAAACTTTGAAACACAGATCATCATACGCATGTTTGAATTAACCTGTTATTGAATGCTTAGTTAAACAAAAAATTGCTCTCATTCAGTGATAACACAGGTGCTTTGTTCCTCATATACCAAACACTAAAGATATGTTTCCAAAGTGAATCTCTTTTGGAAATCTGGCATGATCATTTTTGTACTTATCAAGAGTTTTAAAAAGATTTCAAAACATTTTAGCAGAACGGGCAGAATATTCTTACAACCCTACTCCATTTACCTTTTTTTAAAAAAAAAAAAAAAAAAAAAAGCGATTTAGACCAATTGTTTAAGCAGGATTCAGGAAAAAAAAAAAAAAAAAAAGTGAGAAAATGGTGCGAAAGAGAAGAGGGAGCTCCTTACCTTCTAACGTAAGAGAGCAATTCATTGCATCACGCATATTCTAACTTCATTTGCAGTTGAATTGCTCTGAAATAAGTCATTCTAATCAGATATTAAATGTTCATCCTTCCAAATTGTGAACTAGCATATGGAAGGTTATGCATCAGAGAAATACCTGAATGTTCTCTTTAAAGTTTCTTTTATCACGTAGTAACATGAACATTTTCTTTGAAGAAAAGAAAAGAAAAAAAAAAAAGATATTTTTCCTCCTTAGACCTTCCTTCTTTTTTCATTAAAGTATGTTTCCACTAGAATTTTTATTTGGGGAATTTTTCTACAAAGCTACCTGCAGCATGAAGATATTATATCTTTCCTTTTCATTTTACTGACTTCAATTGCATATTACTATTTTTACTAATACATGCATTTTTCTTATTATAAAATTGACCAAAACCAGCTTACTTATTTAAGCCAAATCTGAAATATATTATCAGTCAGCAATGACTGAAGTATGAATAAAAGTTTCTGCTATAATCAAGTTTTTACTTCTGAATTTGTACAAAAACTAGTGGAAGTTAATTGTTTTGTTCTTTATTGCTTATGTCCTATTTGTATTAGAATAAAAATAAAATTGCTAAATCATTTTCATTTTATGGGATAGTCAGGTCTAGTAGATTGCACCAATGGAAATTTTCTAGCTACCAATCACTTGTGAAATGAGACCAAATAGGTCTCAAACAATTGCAATTAAAAAAAAAAAATCTTTAACTATCAACAGAAATATTTCCCTTTAAAAGAATTAGACATAGTTCATCATGAGACATTTCTTTATTTCCATATTCAAATAAGAATAATAATAAAAAAGAACATCTCAAAACAGTTGTTTTTTCACTATTGTCTCTGCATTTTTAATTCTCATTTTATGTGGATTTTTTTTTTTTTTTTTTGGTAAGGCCTAACATCTCTGTTATAGAGCAATATCCTATCTTCTAGATAGACATTATATCTTTCCATTAATAAATAGAACATACCCAGTAAGAACAAAGTTGCTTTAGCAACAAGAGTTGTTCTTGATGGCAAAGAGAAAAGCCATTTAATTGGTTTTCCACAGTTGCACATTTCTGAAAAGTGTAATCTGATTTCTTGAAATTGTCATTTGATAAACTATTCATGTCGTACGTGCAATTCATTTATTTCCTTTATTTTTCTTGGGAAAAAAAAAAAACCATTAAAATATCTTGATCTGAATCAACTGAAAAAATTAATTGTTCTAATTGAAGTGAAAAGACTATATAATATTCATGGACTGCATTTAGCACAAGCATTCCTAAAACACATTTAGAAGAAATTTGAAAGAACTGTGAAAAAAGTTTCAAAATAAAAAATGATGTCCACCCTTTATTGAATAGTTCTGGTCTTCAGGGCTTTTATGACTATGATTGTTTTTCAGCTGGCCAATATTTTTTTTTTTTGCCAATTTGGAGTGAATTTGCAAATCCATTCAGAATAACCAAACATGCAGTTTTTCCGCATTGACTATAGGCTGTATATTTTCATGTACATTAAATTTCTCTTATCAGTGAGGATATTTTTTTGCTACGTGAAATCCTTCTCTCATTGACCATATCTGTTCCTTCTTATTTATCTTTTGAGAGTATTTTGCCAGAAGAGAATGGGTCCCTAACAGAAAATAGTTTCTGGACCTTAATGAAATTCACCTCCATATTCTTTTTCCCCTTCAGTATTGATGAAGGCCTTACCATCTCGAGTTGGTTTACTGATTTGCTCAGCAAAATTAATCCCTAATTTAAGTCTGCCAACATGAACTTATAATTTGAATAAACATGACTTGGTATGTTTTATGGCCAAGTCTTTGCTATTATACTAATAAATTTACTAACTACTTATCACACAGAAATTTCTACTGAAATGTGCGCATCAAACAAAATATACTCTGTAGTCAGGCACAAAACATTTTCCTTCACTTCAAGATAGCAATTTATTTTGAACAACCTACCCCCCTCAGCCTGTGCTGTCAAAATGATTAAGTTCTTGGTAATATAGTATGTTCCTGTTTGTTTGTTTTTTGCCAACTTTCATCTTTTACATAAATTCTTAATTTCTTACAGTTCCTTTTTTCCATTCAGATGCTCACAGCAGGGCAACAGAGAGAAGAACATTAATTATGTTAGAATTATTCTCCATAATGGATTGAACTCTCTTGGCTTTCAGGTCTGCTTTTCCTATGGATCTACTTCTCCATCTGACAGTACTGAAGCTTGAAGCCTCCAGAAACAGAACTTTAACAGTTGTGGATTTCTATTACAGCATTACGGACTTCAGTGCATAGAATATTTGCCAGAGAGAATATTCTGCCCTACAGTTCCTCAAATGCCTGAAGATCCCACCAGTTTACAAGGAAAGAAGGGCATATAGGTACTCTCAGGATCAGTGAATCAATAAGATGACAAGGCCAGGGAAAAACTTCTCAGTTCATGTAGTTAAAATCAGATCAGGATTGAAACACTAATTGATTAATGAATGGCATGTAATTAAATGCCAATCACTGAACTATACATTCAGAATTAATACCAACAAGGCAACATAAACCACAATTCTCACACTTTCTAAAGCTTAATGAGCTCCTACAAGTTTCTAAACACCCTTTTACAACTAATTCCCAGTACTTCTAAACATGCATGCACACACTGTCTCTCCCTGACCTCCCTGGGATGCCTCGGGGTCCCTCCCTTGCACTGATGCGGCGTGCATCAGGCACTGCTGCCAATCCAGCCACCCCCAAGCTGGTGCTCCTCCCACATCTCTCCCTCATTTTCACACTTCTATGCCTGTTTTCAAGCTGACTCCAAATCTGTTTCAAAAATCTCTTAGTAATTCTCCTGTTGCTCTTCAGTCTAGCTAATGATAGACTCCTCTTTAACAAGATCAGTTTTGGACTAAAGCATTGGAATTTGGGGTGTTTGGTTCACAGCACACATTCCTGTCTGAACAGCAGTGTATGGCTATGTGAGCACCCTTCATCAGCCTTCTTATTTTCATCCTGTCTCTTTAAAACACTACTTTCTGTGTGCATCTAAACTCTGTAGCTGGATTGTGCTGTTATACATTGCATCTAGTCTCATTACCCAATGTCTTGTTTTGTTTAGTTGTACAGATTCACTCAGGAAATTTCTCACATCTCCCAGTACAAAAACACTGATTTAAGACTGAGGATGCACCTGAACTTAGGAGGCACATGCCTGTGTGTGTGATGTATATCTAATTCCTCTTCAGCAAGGTAACGAAAGCACTGAAATCTTTTTCTAAAATGTATCTCTGAGTTCTGGGGCTGGAGAAAGGATAGATAAATAACAGAATTTGCTCTTCACCCAATAACTCATGATGTCATTTTCTTCTCATCTCCACATCTGTGAAGGCAATGAAGAAGCAATCCACCTTGTTCCCTAAGTGAAAGGCCTACAGTTGTGTCTGTTTTGTTTATAAATGCACAAATAAATTCCTCAATTTTAGTTGTAGGAGAGCAAGACATTTCAGCCAAAAATGAATATATATTTAAAGTTAATTTTACTCTTCTCTCTAATAACTACAGCAGGTGTTAACTCAGTCAAAAGTAGATACTGTTAAAATATACAAGAATAGGCATGAGATTTACATCTTTTAGAGTGCTTCTTTTTGTTCAATTTAAATCATGAGAAGACGGTGAGGAAGACTGAGAACTGACTGAATGGCAAAGCTCAGAGGGTTGTGAGCAGTGGCACAAAGACTAGTTGAGTCCTGTAGCTAGCGACATCCTCGAGGGATCAGGATCCAATCCTGTTCAAATTATTAAGCAATGACCTGGATGAAGGCACAGAGTGCACCTTACGCAAGTTTGTTGATGATATAAAACTGGGGGGAGTGACTGATATCCCAGAGGGCTGTGCTGCCTTTCAGAGGGACCTGGACAGGCTGCAGAGTTGGGTGGTGAGGAACATCATGAAGTTCAGTAAAAGGAAATGCAGAATCCTGTACCTACGGAGAAATAACCCCATGCACCAGTACAGGCTGGGGATTGACTTGTTGTAGCTTGTAAAGAAAGACATGGCAGTCCTACCCCATGGACAACAAGTTGAGCATGAGCCAGCAATGTGATCTAATGGACTACATTAGAAAGACTGTTGCCAATCGGTCGAGGGAGCTCGATATGTACCATGAAAATTGTTTTTTTTTTTTTTTTTTTTAAAAAAAAACACATTTTTATATAACTGAATGTTTTGCTTTTCACTCAGCCCTAGTGAGGTGATTCCATGAGAAGTGTGTCTAGGTCTGGGCTCCACAGTGACAGAGATATGAAGCTACAGGAGCAAGTCCAGTGAAGGGTTACTAAGATCATTAAGGGACAGGAGCATCTTTCATATGAGAAAAGACTGAGAGAGCTGAGCATGTCTGGCCCAGGAAAGAGAAAGTTCAGGGGCAGTTGTATTATGTGTATAAATATCTGAAGAAACATGTAGATAGTACAGACAGAGAAGAGTCAGACTCCCATCTGTGTTGCCCAGTGATAGGACAGGAGGACACAAACTGAAACACAGGAAGTTCCACTTGAATATAAGAAAAAAAACCTATGCAGTGATGAGCACAGGAACAGGATGTCCAGAAAGGTTGTGGAGCCTCCATCCTCACAGATATTCAGAAGTTGTCTGGGCAAAGTGCTCTAGGTGGCTCTGTTTGTGATGGCAGACTGGGCTAGATGATCTCCAGAGGTCTTTTCCAACCTGTGTTCTATGATACGGTTTAATAAGTGCTCTGTTAGCACAGTGCAGCTTATTTTCACAACACTGGTCAATGTTAGGCTGAAAACAATTAGTTTCTCTTAATTACATTTTTAATTAAAATGAAATTAATGTAATCATTCAGTATCATGTATCCCTATTGCCCTTTTGGGACAAAAAAAAAAAAAAAACTAATTAATTATGGAGGAAACATTGAATTTAGGCAATGAAATATGCAAAAGGGTTGTACATTAATTATATGCACATGAAAGAATAAATAACCTGCTTTATGACTATATTGCTACTGAATTTCCTTGATTTCTAGACAGGAAGAGTCTAGAGTTCGGGAGTTATCTTGGATTGCCACCAAATTATTTGGAAACCATAGGAACTGATTATTTATTCTGTACCATACAAGCCTTTCTTCCCCAGCTGACCTGGTAAACATTGTCAGATCACCTATGATATACAGGTTATTGTGCTTAATTTATAGATATATCTAACACAATACAAAAATGATACCTTGCTCTGTGTTTGCCAATACTTTTGTATTACAGGAGAGAAATAGAATATCTCAATTCAGTAACTTATTGAACCTTCTTATCATATCATGCTATTTTAAACACAGAAAATAATGGATTGGGACATTTTTTCTGTTAGTGGAATTGGTTAAGTGATTTATTTTGCCCTCCAAAATTCAGTTTAAGATACAGTATTATGGCACCACGGCTATTCCTTTATGTTTAAATTTACACTGTTTACATGCCAGGACCAGTACTGATTTAGGTGTACATGTACTTTTTTTTTTCACATAAAACGTCATTGCTTAGTTTGATATATACCACAAACTGTGCTTTCATTTTCCTTCGTGAAGAGAGAAAATTTTGATCTGAATATCTGAAGACACATAATATGATATTAACCATGAAAATTCTGCTTTTAAAATATGGCCAACAATTTTTTTTTTTTTTTTTTTTTTTACTGAATGTCTAAAATAATTTCAGCAGCAAATAACTGGGGAATAGCCCTTCTGCTAATCATATACTAATGACTCTTGATTTTCATGAGGGGAAATTTCATTTTTTGACCTGGATCAATTTTTTTCTAATTTGCTTTGCTGTTATTTATTTCTTCTGAAAACAAATGAAACTCTAGATCTATATTTTTGAGAATATCTTCATCCTACAACAACAGATTGTTCTGCCTGATCGAACCATGCCATAGCCACAATTTTAAAAGTGGCAAGTAACACAGTGCTAAATTGCAAAAAGAAAACGGTGCTGATATTCATCTATCAGAAGTTGTCTAAGAGCAAAATGACAGAAATGGTGACGCAACACTGTTGCAGTTTGAAAGCCGTGGTGGGGGAGGGAAGGACATATCAAATGCTGTGTTAGCTATATGCCCGACTGTGGCAGTATTGGATTCACGAACAGTCTGTTGACCGTAGGTCCAATTGCCTTCCTAGGAGCAAATTGAGTTCCCAAATAGTGTGATCAACTATAAGCTCCACTCTGGCAGTATCGGATTCACGAACTGTCTGCCCACTGTAGGTCCAATCACCCCCTCAAACAGGTAGTTGAGTTCACAAACAGCATGATTTATTCAAATGCAACATTTATAAAGCAGCTTTCAGGTGTCAGTACAGGAAATTCTCTACTACAGCGTGCGGTTTTTAGCCAGCTCTGCTGTACAAATGTGCAATCATCACTCACCCCAGAAGGGCTCTCCGTCTCGAGTCTCCTCGGGCGACGCCCCAACCAGAGGGGAGGAAAGGGGGATCAGCCCATCGACTGACCCAGGAGTTACGATGGAATCTTCCCTCCGCACTTCTGAGTATCCTCAGGCAGCATCCCAGCTGGAGGGGAGGAAAGGGGGATCAGCCGGTCAGCTGATCCAAAATTTATGATGGAGTCTTCCTTCCTCATCCTTTTCCTCCTTAGTTCACTTTTTATACTTTTCTTTACATTCAGGTAGAGCTTGAGTGTCTATAGTCATACTTAATACTGTTATTGATTGGTGCAAAAGTGTCTCGCTTTCATTTAAGGGTACAGTCAATCAAAAATAGATCTAGAGCGCCTGCTCAGTGAGGAGCAATCGTACCTCGGAGGTGGGTAACTTTGAGGATGGAGGTGTGTGTTGACATTATAATGAGCTTATAATGAGCAAAGTTCAAGCCAAGTTCATCAGAAAGGAGTGATTTGCCACCCTTGCTGGCCCAGCACCGGACATGTTATCGTGTATCTCCCATTGGGCAGCTACTGTGTGGCTGATCAGCCGCCCAGCACAGGGAGTGCAGCAGAGTTTGGCCGCGGTGCCTTCACTCCGCTCCACCCTCCGTTACTCCTCTCTGCAGCTGCGGGGAGGGCAGGTTGTGGTGCTAGGGAACCGTGGAGGAGCAGAGTCCGGGCCTCCCAACCATCCTGGAAGTGGGAAGTCTGTATCAACCCAAGCAAGCTCCTGGAATGCCAAAACTGCTGTTAGGCCCTGTTTTTTTCTCTAAGTTTCCCCTTTTCAAGGAATTCTTGCACATGGACCTATACATAGAAAAAGGAGCCTTGCAATCAAGGCTTGAAGCTACCTTTAGTGACATAAAAAGAACTCTTGTTTAGCTTCTTTCTGTTACCTCCAAGTGTTCTGGCACAAAATCATTTTTTTCAGAAGATAACTTGCATTTTCTGGTCTTGATTATGAAGGATAATATTTTTATACACTTGGACCATTCTGATTCTCTACTGTATTTTGTATATTTTAATTTTTTGAAAAATTAAGGTTATTGAAGTACAATTTCCACAATAGTATTGCTTTTATAGTACCTCCTGGAAACCACAGAAATATTTTATTATTTGTTCAGTGCATAACCCAGGTGTTATAACATAAATGACATTTTATACTCACTGGAGACCTATGTGAATGGAAGATGAAAGATGCGTTGACTTTGTAGGAAATACAACGTGATAGACTAAACTCCAAGCGGGCAATGTGGACATTTGTCTTCAGTGATTTACGCTGTGAAAAAGATGAGAGATCAGAAGTGTATGATTTTATTTAAGGACTAATTATATTTAATATATCTGTATGCATATTGGATACTGTTCTTGCATGCAGTCTGAATTATAGTATAGTTTGTTTTGTTGGCTAGCCGGAAATATATATATTTGTCACTAAAAAAAAAATTCATGTTGTGTTAATCTCCTCTAAAAATAATTGGCATCTGACAAAATGGTATAAAAAACTTTCAAAAATGAATAATTAATAAGTTTAATTTTAAAAATGGTTAGGTGAAAAATGGTGGCATTTGTGCTTTTCTCCTATTTACTGAACTAAACATCAACCAATCCCATGGAGGTACAGAGGCATCTTCAGCAAAAATAGATCTTTGATTTTTGGTGAAAAGATACTTGAAAAATATACATTTTTTTTGTCAATCTTCATAATTGATATTTGTCTGCTATAACAGCTTTGCTGTTGAAACACTTTTGCAGCCTAATTTGCTAAAGTACATCAGAATATCTACTTATCAACAAACGAAAGAGTTTGCAAAAAATCAAGATATGCAATTTTAGAATTCAATAGAATAAATTTGCTAAAATAGTCCAATAACTGGGTAAGGAAACAAAAAAATTAATGTCAAGAATAAATTAAATTCTATGCATTGTTAATAGAGGGATTCATTCTGCTGTTATTGAATGGTAAACAAATGATGACAAATTATGATCATGAGTACATTTTCAGCTTGATGCTGAAAGGGTGAAGAATTTTTCCCCTTTTGTCATCCTTTGAAATGTGTTTTTATTGCAAATGTTGTTTAGTATTATTTGAATTATGGTTCTCCATTCGTCCACTCAGATTGTCTGTGTTCTTGTTTGCAAATCTAAAGACCACATTGTTCAAGTTTGTCAGGATGTTCCCTGTCCTTATATCTGATTAAATTATTTCTTATTTTTTAATTGGTCCATAATATGCTGTCTTTGGCTTAACAGTTTTTTTTTTTCCTCTGTGCTTTCTAAAGATATTCTAAAACTTCTGTGTCATGAGTGACAAGCCTTTATCACAAGTGAGCATACAGCATATATCCTTTCATTTTGACATCTCTCATTAAAAGAGTTAAAGGATCTTTTGCACAAATAGTTTCAAAGTTGAAAACAGATTTCCATCATCTTGAAAAGTGAAAATCCTAAGAGTGCCCTTTGGACATCTCCTGAGAATAAGAGCTGATGCTAACACCAAGGGCTATCTGTCTAGCACAATATTTCATTAAACATTCTGGCTGTCAGGAAGCAGTGGAGACTGGCTGCCAGGAGCCAAGAGTGACAGGCTGTGCACTTATCGATGCAGTGCAGGGCTAGAGACTCTAGACACGGTGGGTAGTGATGGCTGCTGGTAACATGGTCCATCCATCACCAGCTCCAGGCATGGCAAGCGATGATCCAGGTCTAGGGGCCATCCAGGGAGTCCGATTAGGAGCAGAAGAAGATGTGACTGGAGGACAAACCACCTACATCTTGGCTCAGACAGGGACTGAAAACTTTGATGTGAAATGAGGTCCTTGGCCAGAGGCAGGAGTGGGGGGAGGAGGCCGGTCCTGGGTTCAGGTGTTGTAACTGGAACTTTCCTCAGCTTTTCCTCAGCTTTCCTCTGAGTCAACATTTTTCTACATTTCAATCTACCTTATATAGAATCCATAAAAGAACAAAAGATTATACTTTGCCATCTTGCAATGTACATATTTTAAGTGTTTATCTTAACGTAGATAGGTATGAAATCATAGTAACATTTGGCATTGATAAAGGTTTACTAAGGAGTCAAAAATTAATCAAAGAACTTAGTCTGCAAATAAATGGAGGTATTAATAAAGCTGACACTTGAAAGATTACTGACAGCATAAATTTAATTTAGTTTCTATAATGTCAAGACTGAGTTGCCTTATATCTAAATAGACCATAAGAAACCATTTTAACTTGAAGGAAGTTATATATAATCTTTGTGAGAAGAGGGAAATGAAAATCAAATTCTCAGTTCTAGTTGAATTGAAACATCTCAGGCAAAGGTGACAGTGCAGATAAAACATTTATATTAAAAAAAATGCCATGTTGCCTTGACTTATTGATAAATGCTGCTTTATTAGGCTGAGCTATCCCTGAAGATATATGCATGCAACTTCCATTGATTTCATTCAGCTTATATTTTGATAATCATTCAGAATACCAATGCTTGCTGACATTTCATGCTACTAACTCAAATTGGTCTTATTGAATAGTCATAAAAACTGTAGAATCACAGAATCATTCACACTGGGAGAGACCTTGGAAGGTCATTCAGTCCACCCTCCTGCTTTAGGCAGAGTCAATATTGAATTCAGACAAGGTAATTAGGGCTTTTTCAGTAGGATCTTGAAATATGCCCAGGACAGAGCTTCTTCAAATGCTTGTTTCTTCTCAGAGGTTTTTTCCTTATATCCAATCAGAACCTCTTGTATTTCAATTTATGACCATTGTACCTTGTTCTTTTGCTGGGTGCCTCTGTAGAAAGTCTAGTTCATCTTCTTGGTAACCTCAGTGTAGATACTGGAAGGCTGCTATTTGTTTCCTGCCCCAACCTTTGCTTTTTCAGAAGTTCCCGTTCCCTTCCTCTGACCTACTGGTTATGCTATTGCTATACAGCCCAGGAGACTGTGGCCTCTTTGCTGCCATGGCCTGCTGCTTCCTCTTGTTCAGCTCATTGCCCACCAGGACCCCCAGGTTCTCTTCAGCAGAGCTGCTCTTTAGCCAGTCTGTTCCCAGCGTGTATCAGGATTAATCTGATGCAGGTGCTGGACTTCCTTCAAAATGTTCCTCTTGGCTCCTGTCTAGGTCTCCCTGAATAGCAGTTCTATCCTCAAGAACATCTATATCACCAGCTTTGGTGTCATCTGCAGACTTGACTGCAGACTTAACTCCTGCTCATCCTTCCTCATGTCATGCACTCTGCTCATCTCCTTCCACAGCGCCTGCCCTCAGCGGTTCAATGCCTTCACAGCACTGAACCTCTCATGGATGAGGCCGTGGATGAGGCCATGGATGAGGTCTTTCTCAGAGCCAGGGAGTGGCACCAGCCACCCCTGCAGCCGAAGGCTGCGGCCTGATATTCAAATCAGCCATTAAAACATCTTTTTTTTTTTTTTTTTTTTTTTTTTTTTTTTTTTTTTTTTTTTTTTTTTGTTCTGCTAAGTGTATTACAATGTTTGAAATCTTCACAAAGGAAGGAATATAGAATTGAACTGCTGTTGCTTAAAATCCCAAATATCTCCTTGATGAAATATTTTATGTATGAAATGTATGGCAATACTCCTGTTGACTCTAATGATGAACAAAATTACATTTTTTTTCCTGCAACATAAGGCCTGTGTCAAGTCTTTGGTACAATAAGATACTGCCTTGGCAAGTAGTCAGTAATCTTCTGACCATGGTATGAATGGATTGGCCAGTCTAATCTGAATATTCTCACATCATACAGAGGAGCTGGACCTTGAGAAAAGGTGGATATAGTAAGAGCAGCTTCCTGTAGTGCAAAAACCATGTCCCTGAGACTGTCCTGGGCATGCCCTTCGATAACAGCAGAAAGTAAAAGCCCAAGAGGGGAAAGAAGAAACATTTTCATTTTTGAGAAGGAAACGGGACTGCCAGTGACTGATGCTAGCTCAAGGTCAACATTTCAGTATAAAATCCAGTTACTATTTTTCTTATTAAGTTTTAAAGTGTTTTTTTATAAATGCAGGCTTAGAACACACATTCATACGACAGCTAGTGGTAGTGGTAACATACACATTAATGTAAGATTAAACAAAAAATGTCAAAGTCAAAAGAACATGTTCAGAAAACCAAAATCAGATTAGAAAATAAGTTATAAATCAAACATTTTTCTGTGATGTTTTAGCATTTTTGCGGCAGAAATAGAGCTTCACTTTCCATTTGGACTCCAAATCTGAGCAGCTAGGGGATTTCTCCTAATCTCAGAAGTTTCTCATTCTTTGCAAATGTCCTTTTGACTTTTTTGGCAGTTATCTATTGTTACTGCTACCATTTATATAACTAAAGAGACTCTGTGATGGCAAAGCTGCTGCAGAGAAAGGTGACTGCAGTGATTATGTTAACGGGATCACTAATTTCTTGTATAAACATAGCTTTAGGCTGTTATATTACTTCATGTGTCACTAGCTGGGTCAATGAGAGATCTTAAGCAAAGTATATAAATTTTAATAACTCGGTCATTATTTATTGCAGTAGCACCTACTAGCCACAATAGGCCAAGACCATAGTATTTGGTGAAAAAATACTGTCCCTCCTTGTAATAGCTAGTACAACCTAGACTTCACAGAAATATGGTTAAGGAAGAAAAAAGAAATAGTGAGATAATTAAAATGTTAGCATAAAAGAGTAATAAAATTGTTAACATATTGTCATTAAACTATTTGAAGCTTCTCTGCTCCTAAATTTATAAGATAAGGTATCAGGTATCTTTCAGTGTGTAGGGTGGCCTGTTTTCCTGAATTTGTTTTCTAGATCCACAAGACATGCACCATCTCTCTCAGAAAACCAAGTGACAGGAAAGGCCTCAGTCTAGTTCATCCATGTCCCAGCCATGGGATGTGGCAATGGGTCTCCAGGCATCTTTTTGCCTTTCTGTGGGTAACCTCAGCCTCATCAACCTTTCATTGCTCCTTTCCTCCCATAAGGAGAAACTTAGGCTGCCCAGTAGTCCATGGACCACTACAGATATACATATGGCCAGATGATGTGCTCCTGCCTCAAAGCCTTTCTTGACTTGTTTGCATGGAGGCATAAGTTACCCATTCCTGTCGTATGTCTTTACTGACAACAAGAATCTCAGGATTTTTGCCACTAAGAACAAGTGAAAGCTCTTAGAAACCTAAGGTGTCTAAAATCAGGTGATGTTGTCTCCATATATAAACTGAGCTGATGCTCTTAGCAGTGTTTTCCTGGGGGACCAGTTGTTTTGAGTTGCCCTCTTGCTGTTATACTCACATTTAAAACAAACGGCTCCTTGTCTAAGTCCCTTGGAAGATGGCAGCAGTTACAGGAACAGGCTGGAAAATAATCGGTCTCGTCTACAGACAAGACCTCAAAATCTGTACAGCTTTAGAAGTCATATCTCTTTCAGTAAACTTTCCACAAAAATAGGCAGGAAGCCAGCATAGATCAGCCCTAGTCTGCTCTCTGCAAGAAATGCCACTTAGGTAGACAGCACTCGTGGATCTTTTCATATGTTTTGAATATACAGTCCTTTTCAGAGCACATCACAGCACTTTAAGACAACAAGCGCTACAGGAATAGATAACCTGAGGCTATGTCCACATCCACAGATAAAACCAATATCATTGCCAAACACAGATGCAAAGCTTTATTTTGGCAACTGTTGATCCCTGGATCTCTAAAGGTTTTAAGCTTACATTGTACTATGTAAACATAAATATATCTACAGACAGCAGTCCAGAGGGTGCCGTATATCTTTAGATAACAGTCCAGAGGGTACCATGTTAGTACTACTGGCACAGACTCTGTTGCTATAATAACTCTGCTTTGCTTTCTACCTGTATTTTGAGTCTATCTTTCAAAGGCTGTGGTCTGGCTTTTCAAAGAGAAGATGAAGCCTTCTCACTGAAAACTCTTCTGCCAAGAAATTTATGTAGCAGCTTGTAGTACCAGCTAAGTGAGGAAGACATATGCATACTCAACAGGCTCAAAATAAATGTAGAAAAATATCAAGGCAAATGACAATGTATTTTAGTCCCAGACAAACAGAAAATAAATGTTCTAAAAAAAATAATAAAACAGAATAAGCAATTCAGAGATATAAGACTGCAGATGCCTGCATTTAGTTTATTTTTAAAATATTTTTTAAGACCAGAGTTATTCAGAGAGACTCTAGGCACCACTGAATGAGGCAGCTTGATCAGCTCTGTTTCTTGGTACATTACCAAACTAACACGGTCGAGCAGGACGAGGCTATGATGGGGTTGCAGCTAGCACCACTGTGGCATCGCAGGGCAGTGACTGACGGCTCTGGTGGAGCTGAGATGGGGTCAGGGCTGGGGGGTAGAGGGTCCTTCAGAGTCTGAAATTAAAACCAAAATAACTACAGAAAATTCATTTCACTATAACCATAGGTTGATGTATTCTGAACAAGCACTAAATTAAACATTTTAATGTTTAATTAAACATTAAAATTCCACTTGAAAGAAAATAGAATTTGGGCTTATTCCTTTGAAAATGGATGCTTTAGAATCTAAAACAAACAAACAAACAAAAACCCCACATTTCTTTATGCAAGCTTATGGTCCTCATGATCATACATCCTTTCTTTATATTGGACAAACTATTGTTTAAGCAACTGTTACTTTAATTTTTAATTTTAGTTTGGTTGAGTCAGTGCAATTATTTTTTTTTATACTGAATGAAAGTATTTTTCTGGTAAGACATTTTATTTCATTTTTGTGACGATAAATGAGACAGAAAGTACCAAACCCTTGGAATTTGTATTTTCTATTATTTTAGACAGATATCCATGTCCTGTGTTTTTTTTTTTTTTTTTTTTTTTTTTTTCTGTTAAGGTGTTTCTCTGTTATACTTTCAGAGCAAGATGCTACATAGCAAAACATTCAGATTGCTCACTGGGGATCCAGTGTAGCTCGAATGTAGTGTGAGGTGGCCTAAGCATACTGCCAAATCAGCACTCGTTGCTGATGACACCTGAGAGACCGAGAGCTTGAGCCTGTGGTATCTATCTAATGATAATTTGGAAAACATTATCTGCTATTTGGCTGCATACTTATTATTAAATATTTACTTTTGTAAATTATTAATTAATTTCCAAACTTCCTTTTGATTTTCAAAGCACTGGAGCTGGCTGAAAGAAGCCCACTAGTTCAATTCCCTCTGGAAGGTCTGTGTGCATCTTTCACTCGAGACAGTATCTTTTGCTGGCTGGTTTCCACTGTAACACCAGAACTGAAAATGTTTATTCTTCATGTGTTTTCACAGTAGGAATGCAGTAGCTCACATAATCTCTCTCTGACAAAGGCTGAGAAAGTCAGTTTCTTGCCATAGTTCTAACCTCCACAGACTGATATCAAATTCCCTTTTATTCAGGCATTTAGATGAATAGTGTAATGCTGGCATACTTCTGGCCAAAACCAAGCAAATTAGGAACAAGCATTCAGCATCATACACCTATGATTTCTATCTTCACCAATAAAGCTTGATCTATTATGTTTACTTTTCACAATTGGCTGTCTGGGAAACTCATGCCTTTTCAACAATTACAGATGAATTTTGGTACATGTACCCATTAATGCGTCAAAGTCACTACTAACATTAACTGGAAAATTGCATATCAATCTCCATGACTTAAAACTACAAAATTATTGTTTTTTACTTGTTATAGTCTTGAATACTTCCCTCTGTATACTTAAGTTTACCAATTCCTTCTGTTTCGGTCTGATTTAATACACAAGATTTCTATGTCCCACTTCACAAGCTTCCTTTTCATGTTAGATGATTTCACTAAGTGGTATGCACTCATTTACAATTAATAAATGTAAAACTATGGAGAATAAAACATTATTGAAGTTCATATCCAATGCCACTATTTCAGGGCTGCTGTATACATCTTTGTCTTCTTTGTCTTAAAATCCAGTAATTTTTACTCAATTTCTGCTCCCGTTTTCTTTGTTCCTTTTCTGTTTTGTTCCTTTGCTTTGTGGCTCCATTGAAAGCACTGTTCCTTAATTTACACTACATTTAAAAATATATATTTTATGAGAGATACTGGGAGTTCCATTACTTAGCATAGCCCACCCTCAAAATCATTATGAGTTTAGACATTACTGTGTTACAATTACAGGTCTTTCCCATTGGTTTTGCAGCCCTCATCTCCTGTTACTTTACTGCTCATCAATCTAACTCTATCAGGCTTCCTTTTTTGGGCCTTATTTACCTGCTCTTCATCCTCTGTGTCTTTTAGGCCACAGAGTGTCTTAACCTGAAGAGACAGATAAACCTGCAATGTCTAGAAACAGAATTGCACTTGTCTCATGTTCACTTCTCAGTAGCCATCTAGCTCTACAAAATCAACTTTCTTACAGTAAAAACCCCTACTTAATCATAAACTCCAAAAGTCCTTAGGTTTTACATCTACCTCTGAACCTTTGATTTTTTTTTCAAAGGATTGCTTATATTCTCAAAGTAGGCCTATCATCTACCTTGTGGGAACATTTTGAGTTCATGATTACACTATCATCTACCTTGCGGGAACATTTTGAGTTCATGACCATGCTCTGTCCTAAAATGTACCTGAGACTTAGGTTGAGTGGAAATTGTCACTTTGCCCTAATCTTGGTGTTTAACATAATGAAATCCCTCTCTGAATTTAGTGAATTAAAAATTCTAACCAAATCTCTTTATACCTAGACTATTGGCTATTTTAGTATGATTAGTATTAAGTTGTTCCAGCTGCAACTGTTTCACTCTCTGTTAAATAATTGAACATTCAGTGGGACAGAAAGAGAGAAGCAGAAATTGAAATCCTGACTGTTGTTTAATGTTCTCTTCTGGGATACAGAAGCATCAGTTTACAAGTTTCTGCTCCAGAATTCAGTTTAATTATTTATACAAAGAAAAATAACTTCACCTGTAAAGACTGAGAGGGGTTCACAGTAGAATATCCAATATCTTGTGGATTAGGGTACTCCCCTGGGATGTTAGGAGACCTCTCTTTCAGTTCATGTGCTAGAAAAAAATTAATAATTTATACAGAGTAAAACTGCTTCAAGAGAAACTCACACCAAACTATCCACTACCTCAATAGATACCTCACTTATTTCCATTGCAAATGGACTTGAATTCAAATCATTTATCCAGATCAGAAAGTGCAAGAAATTGAAAATGGGTTCTTCTCTCCTAAGCAGGTGCTTTGAGCTCTGGATTATTGAGCAAAATAGGGCTACACATTTCTTCTTCAAGTTTAGTTGAACAATGACTTTGTGAGAGACCTGATGTGGAATTCACTTACTGAAGTTATTGGGTGGGTATTTAGTTACTAGAGAAAATTCTTCACTGCAAATCCCAAATAAAGTCATCTGTTAATATCTATCCTAGAGTGGTTACCTACATTGTCATTCCCACCTAGCTTGTTCTCATAGTTTGCAGCTGGTAGTTTTTGTGAATGCTATTTGTAGGCACCCAATAATCTTAAACTGCAGTCTAACTGCTCTTAAAAGTTTGACTTGTCAAATTCATTATTGGCCATTTGTATGCATTGGAGAACAGAGAAAACACTCATTTGTGTATAAAATGCTTGTACATCTACATCATGGAAGAAATAAGGTTGCTGTAAAGTGAACAATAGTAGAGATTAGTTCCTGTTGGTCCAAACCCAGAATACTTTACTTAAATCTATTCTCTGTCTAGTTCATATTGAAACGATTAATAATGAAAATTGTCTCAAAGTGTTTGTGAAAATAGAAACAAATGATAGAAAAGCTGTTCTTTTTCTGGAATCTCATGGCTCATTACTTCATTAGACTTTTTAAGGTAGATTCATTTATACAGTGTGCTTGATATGTCTACTGGTATTTGTCTGTGTATTAGGTAAATGAAAGCACAAATGAGCTTATTAAATATTGCAAAACAGAACTAGGAAAAGAAAGACAAAACCTTAGATCATCCATTTAATTTCCATAAAGTTGTTATTAATCAAAATCAGTCCCTTGGCTGTGATAAACAGGAAATGGATTTAGTATTATTTTTCCTGTCCTTTTAGCATATTAAAAATTATCTATAATTTGTAATTTCATTGTTTTCTCTATAACCCATCATTGTTGCTATGTATTTGATGAATGCTTTTAATGCACATCCTAGAGGCACAGACTTGCTCAACCAGTTCATATGATCAAGGTCCAACAAAAAGTAATTCCCTACAGCCAGATCCAGTTCTATGAGAGTAAATTAAGGAAGTAGGTTAAGGAAGATTTTGTCGTCCTGTAACTACTAACTAATGTGTTGTATGCTCCTTTTGGTTACTTGTGGTCTTGTAATTTTAAGCAAAACTACTCATAGAAAGAAATTAAGAATAGGAAAAAAAAAAAACTAACACATTGTTTCGACTAAGGGGGAAAGAAGTTTGTTTCTCTAGAGAATATTAGTGTTTCAAGTGTCTAATTCATAGCATGCACAAGTAAACAGGGGAGTCAGGTGAAAGCATATGTAAATATGCAGGTGTGTTCATAGACACTAGAAATTTCAAGGAATGTATGAAAAAAAAAGTCTATAAACTTCTTTAATGAAGTAAATTAATCTCTTCAGTCAATGTCCAAAGGGAACTTTAAGCACTATGAATGTGAAAAAAATGACTGAAACTTCAGGGAGAAGACGTTTAATTGTACTTTACATTACAGACAGGAAAAAAAAGGAATTGAACAACAAACTATTATCATCACTATTATTGTTATTAATAAAAATGAAAAGATAAAATTTGTATCACTATTTTATTAGCTTCTACTTATTACTAGGTGTATCTGAAACCTGTAAGTGAAAGAAAAACTGTTTACATTCAAACATCAATTTTAATATTTTCCCCTGAGCAGTGAAATTATTCAGTCAACAGCAATAATATTTATTAACTTATCACCATGAAGCAAAATGTATAATCTGCACTGTGCAGAAAAATAGTAGTAGTAATAATAATAATAGCAATAAGAACAATATTACCACTTCAGCCATAAAATGCATTTCCCCTTACAGCCACAAAGAAAATGCTAATAATTGCTTATAGGGCATAAAAGCTCTTTAATTTAACATAATGTTTTTGCTTTTGCATGCCTGTTGTGCTATGTCTTAGAAAACATATAACTTCCTTTCTTGACATTGTCAATTATTGTCAATTACTCTGTCAATCATTTCACATCATTTTCAAACAGCAAGTACATCACATGCCTTAATTATCACAGACTTAAAAAATGAAACTAAAGTGAACGAATAACTAAAGGTCGATATGATTCCAATTTAAAAAGTGTTCACATCAAGTTCCAAAAAAGCTGTGTCATAGCATGCTTAGAATGATCTCTTTTGTAAATTTTACTGTTTAACCTCCTCTCCATCCTGCAGGTACCCTTCTTCACTGTCCATATGCTAGGTAGTTACTAATTCAAGTACCTAAAGCTTGTATTTCTCTTGTAAGCATCTGACCACTTCAATGTGTGACCAGAATAACGAGCAAAGAATTGCCTGAACTGAGCACTTCCACTATGGAGTTGACTAGAATTGGTTATTGATGAAGATGAGTCCAGATACTGGCTTTGGGGCATTTTCTGACAAATCCAGAAAGCCATGTCCATTAAATTCTAAACGCAGAGTTCAAAAATTTCCTGTAACGGGTTAGCTTTTTTTTTTTTTTTTCTTTTTTAAAGATGTGAATAGATCTTGATCTTAAAGTACAACCAATAGTTGATAACACCTTTATGTAAACCACAAATCCTACAGAAATCTGGAGCATTATGTAACATAACAGTAACTTAAGCACGTACTCAACACCAGTCAAGTAGATCACTTCCTTACCGCCCTTCTGAGCATCACAATCGTTCCAATTAGGGCAGGGAACTATGGTGTCTTTTGGACACACAGGCAAAAGTGTTGCAGCTGCTATAGTCCTATCATGGCAATCTTACCTGTTTTTAGATAGGACTCCCTTCATTATAAGGCTGTATATTGTGTCCATAAAAACACTATAGACTGAGAAGGCTGTGTCTCATAAGGGAATCATACACACTAAAAAGGAACAAATTCTGATTTTTTTTGAATAATGGAATGCAAGCTGTGGATTTGTGGGGTTATTAGACAGTGGGTAAGGCCAGGAGAATTCACCTGTAGGGTTTCATATAACTCTCCATATATCTGAGACAGCTTTGAAGGGTGGGCAGGATGTCTACTTATACTTACATCCACTTTACAGATGATAGCAGTGCAGTGTGGTAATATTAGGTAATTGCAGTGTAAGATAGCAACCTAAGCCTCACTTTATAATCAGTGAAGACAAGGACAACAAAATCCTGCTTTGAAGCAAGATTGCCAGCATACAATACAATTAGTACTTTAGTTATTTTTATACTTATATTTAGTGCCTGGACATTTGGTGGAAAATTGTATATTGTTTCAGTCAAAATGAGACTGACCCTAAGCATTCATATTTTATTTGATATTCATCTCATCCATCAGTTACACTTTCTTTTGTTTTAATGCAAGGATGTAGATACACATCAGGTACTTTTCTATGACCTATTTTCTTATCCTGATCAGTTAGGAATCACAGTGAAGAATAGTAGGCTACAAAAATAGATTTTTTGTATGTGCGTTTTCTGTGCTCAGGGAAGGTTCTTTTTGTATGTCTCATGTGCCCAGTATAAATGTCATTTGTCAATGTGAGAAGTGAATCAAAGTCAGCAGAAAACAGAAACCTTGTCAAGAATAAAGCATACCAGTAACAACTGACCAGCAGTTAATTAAAATAGATTGGTCTATATGTAAATAGATTGGTTAATTAAAATAGTTTTGGTCTATATGTAAAATAGGCTCCTGTTCTAGAGTCTTTTGCTACAGTTACTTTTTTCACATTAAATGTTTTCTCCTTCCATGTGTAACAAAGAACCTCCCCCCTCCCCCAAATCAAACACAGGCTTTTGGGGTGTTGTGGTGTTGTTTTGTTGCTATTTAGATAAAACAATAAGTAATTTAGCTCAATAATTGCTTTGTAAATTTCAGCTACTTCCATACTTTTTTAATATAAATGTCCCACCTCACCCATTATTCCAAACTTTATTATGAATATAATTACAGTAATTAAAATTACTTAGAAGTTGTGTATACCCACACAGAGACAGTTTTGCTCTAAGTATAGGTATTTTAAGGTAAAATTCCAAGCAGTTGCAATCATTAAATCTAAATTGCTTTTGGTTCTAATGCTTTATTCTTCACATGATCTTACTGTCTCATCAGATTAGCAAAAGGCAAAACAGATTCTCTTTCTCTTCCCACATACAGCATATACTGTTATTAATTAAGTGTTCAGTTGCTTTGGATATCACAATCTGAAGAAATATCCTCAATTTTGTTTTTCTTTGGTCTATTATTTTTTGGCTAACAAAGACCAGTGAAAAAGACAAACAATGAAATAACACAGTCTAATAATCCACTAGGTAGTATAGAATTAATTTATTGTCTTTTTGCTATTGATGTGTTCATATTCCTTTTATTTCCCTCCTATTAAATGATAGTATATGAACACACAAATTAAGACATAAAATATGTCAGAAATAGGCTATTGTCAGAAATATCTGAGGAATAAAGGTGCATTGTGAACTATTCTTGGAAAAAGACCTTTCTGTTAATGAGTTAATTATCATTCTTCCATTAGCAGGAAAATGTCCATAGCAAATATTTATGATTCAGATCTGAAGATTGAATTAACAGAGACAGTTTCTTGATCCTCAGTCTGATGATTTACATCTGATCAAGAATTGGACCAAAATAGAAATTAATCTCAAATTTTCCTTCAGGGAGCTGCTAACTACTTTTTAGGAAGGCCATAATACCCACCATAAAAATAATCTTGCTGAAATACAGAATAAATCTCTATTTCCAAAGGAATCTGAAGTTATAAGAAAGTTATTTTTAAGATATTGAGAATATATTGATAATACATTATTGTATGCTATCAAATCTTCTTTCAATTCAATATTTAAAAAACACTTTTTAAAAATGAGCACAGTGAGGTATGATTTATCTCAACTAACTTTTGCTGTTAAAAACTTAAGGATTTTTAATGCTATAATTAAAATCCTTTTAAGGTCCCTCTATATATCTAAAATAAATACCTCTAGAAGATAATTAATCCTACCTAAGCCACCTGTCTAGGGTGGTATGAATCATACTCTGGAGATGCCTATCTGACTGTCTGCCAGATAAGTAGCTGACAAAACAATTCAATAACTAAATATATGTGAGAGCAGGGCTACCTACAGTGACTCTCCTGTCTTTGTCTCCTGTCTTTTTTTTTTTCACTTGAGCAAAACAAGTCACCAGCGATGGTTTTTTTTTTTTTTTTTTTTTTCTGAATATCCTAATCCTAAAAGTGTATATTGGACAATTTCTGAAAATATATACCTGAACTTAAACCCTAATGGTTTAAGAAGAAAAGATCTAAGTCCGAGACAAACAGCAAGATCCTCACCTTGACAACATGCAAACAGTTCTGTGCAAAAGCAGAAATTTTTAGCACTTTGGATGTTTAAAATGCCAATGTCAATGAGGCATTTTCCTCTCTTCAGATAAGGAGGCATACACTTCTCCTCAGATATTCATGAAGTCAGCAGGCATTTTCAAGTTTATACTATTCCTGGGGTGTATTAGGAGGAGCATCTCCAGCAGGTGGAGGGAGGGGATCCTGCCCCTCTACTCAGCCCTGCTGAGGCCACACCTGGAGTACTGTGTCCAGTTCTGGGCTCCCCAGTACAAGGGAGATGTGGAGCTGCTGGAGAGAGTCCAGCGCAGGGCTAC
>VZSV01000031.1:3136556-3154344 GCA_013398735.1 Nothocercus julius
ATTCTATGATTCTATGATTCTATGATTCTATGATTCTACTGGCCATAGGTCTTGGAAGTCCCTTGAATTCTTTTGTTAGGCATAGCTCTTAAAGAACTAATTATTAAAGCTCCTAAGGAAACAGACTAAGTCATTTACCTTTGGTTATGGATTTTATCTTACCATAATGATATGACTATAATGAAATCATCTTATCATAAGGATATTTTTTTTTTCTAAGATATTTTTCAGGGCATGTGATTTAGCATACTATTTTACTCCTTAACTGAAAAAAATCACCAATATAATCAATTTGTTTATGTTTACTTGGATATATGTACCAAACAAAAGTTCAGTCACAGTCCTTAAAAGCTGCATAGACCAAAATTCCAGTCTGCAATACATTTATCCCCAGAATTTAGAAGCAAACTAAATATTAGATGCAGTGACACTTAACCTAATAATAGGTCTTTAAACTGTGTTAAAAAAAAAAATGTTGTGTTAAACTCAAACTAGGGATTTCATATCAATTAGAATTTGAAGGTGGAACCTGTATTTCAATAAATACATTTATGTATATAATCTCTAAAAGATACTAAAAAGATTGAAGGAAATTTGCTTCTTAGAATTCAAGAAAATGCCTAATAAATGTTGTCTGAGCAATAAATTATGTAGAAAACTAACACATGAAGGGTATGTATTGAGTAATCTCCATATCAGTTATTCAAAACTTAACTCAAAAATGTTATCCCATGAGATAAATAGTAGAAAAAATTAGATGAGCAAGTACTTTATACATTTTTCTATCAGCAAACTCCCTACTGAGTTACTGAAAAATAAGTTATTGGATAATTACTCAAAATAATTTAAAAAAAAAGAAAAATTTTTCTTCATGACAATTTTCAAATTAAGTAAATAAATACTCTTCCAAAGCAATTTTTTTTCCTTGAAAATGTTCTCAGATTCTTTTCCACAGAGGTAATCTCCTATGACCTTAACAGTTAGAAAGCAATCAACACAAGAAGAAAAAAAACACCATACTGCTTTCATACAAACTTCAGTACTTTCTTTTTTTTTCCCAAAGCAAAAAAAAAAAAAAGTGTCTTGCAGTGTTTATACAAACTTTTTGAGAAGAGAATATAACTGTGGTTATATTGTATCCAGACAGACAACAGGTGAGGTATAAAGACAAATTATATATTTTCTAGAACAACAATGATTTATTGACTTCTGGAAGAAACTTTAAAAATAAGAAAAGGAAAAAGGAATTGGAAAGAAAACTCTGAAGCTTGTAAAAATATCCTTTTTCTCCTGGTCAATATAAGAAACTGCTGGCTATCTTGCTGCATGTGTAGAACTTTCATCTGTGCATTTGGATGAATATTCTGAAACAAACAGACATTAGACTTATTCATAAATAGCTGGGGATTTTTTTTTTTTTTTTTAATGAGAAGGGCAAACTCAAAAATTTTGATGATCTATTCAAAAGTGTATTAATATCTCCAGTATCTGAAATATCTTTGAAATCAGGACAAGTCATTTGACTCTATTCTGTTTTTCCTTAACTTTTTTTTGTGAAATAATAAGCATCAATTACATAGCTACAATACAGTACATACACACATATCTTTTTTTCCATGATTATATAACATGGAAATGATTCTACTGCAAATTTTTATGCTTTGATATGCAAAATTCATTTTCTACAAATAATTGCAACTGCATGAAATTCAACCTGTGAACTTTTTCCAGCAAAACAAATGTACATGCTGTGTAGGTATGAATTTATTTCATTAGATATTATACACAGTGCTTACTGAGGCTTTATTTTTTTGTTGTGCAGCACTTACTTACTCATCTCTGGAGAAGGTTTTAGTTTTTGTTTTTTTTTCATTTTCAGTCTTCTCTGTTTAACACATTGTAATCATTATTTCTCTTATTACCCCTGAACTAAACAAAACATGATTGCTGTTGAGTTCCCAAGATTTTGTCATATTTATTCTTTATACACTTACATGTATGTACTTGTTTTTATACCTGTCTTTTTAAGTGTGAGGTATGTGGGATAAAAAGGAAACACTGTCTTCTGACTATAATTCACCAGACGAAAAAAAGCCCCTCAAACCTTTCAAATACCAACCTGTCTTAACATTTAGATACACTGCAGACTTTCCAGTGAAAATGTAGATGTTTTTGCCTTTATATTGGCATATTTTTCCTTTCATTAATACTTAAAAAAAACTCACTAGAAATAATATAAAAATATTATTCTTCTAATAGATAAGTGCTGTGGAGACCACTTTGTTAAAAGGATTTTCAAAAAAAACATAATCAACTTTTTAACCTTTCCCTTACATTTTTGGGGAACAAATTTTACATGTGTTTTTATTATTTTTTAAATAAGATCATTGCAATACGCATTTAGCACCATGTCATGTCAATATTTTTATGTGACAATATTGACATTGATTCTAGAAAGGATAAAAGGAAAATAAGATGCAATCTCACAGACTACTAAATGCTTTTGGATATAATATCTACCATAAAACAACTTTAAAAGATATTTTTTACTTTGGATTATACTGGTTCTAGCATTTATTTCCAGTGAGACTTTATTAGCCAGATGCCTTTAGCAATAACCATGGTCTGGTTTAATGTCAACAAAGACAGTGCAATTCCTGTGGCTAAAGAAACTATATAGTATTGTTCTTAACAGGAAAGGTTAACAACAAGGTTTTGACAAGGTTGTTATCTAGCATCATGTTTAATATTATATATCACCAAATATTGAAGAACTTTCTACTCAAGGCAATGCTGACCACTAATTTTGAATGACACACAAATGACTTCTTAAAAAATAAGAAAATAAGTTTAATCAACAAGAATGACCTATACACCAGGAATTTAAAATTTATTAGACAAATGTCTTTTGCTTCAATAGGCATTTGGAATCACTGAAGAACACAATGTAGAGGCTAACATGAAAAAGTGATAAATATGTGTTGTAAATAACAACACTGAGCACTAATATACTTCGCATATTTTATAGTTAACCTATTCTGCCATTCTTAACTAGAGAAACATTCACTTGTCCCTTGTTTTGTTGAATGTATCTGTGAAATTTATTGTATAAATATTCAGTAGTACTTGGGTTATGATCTATTTAACAAATAGTGTATACTTCAATTTTAATCAATTCAGAAAATAAAAACTTGTTTTTTTAACCCTCATCTGTATTTTAATGATACATAACTGTTGCCCTATTCTGAACTAAAGGTTGTAAGCCACTGCCATACTCATTTCATAGCATTGTGCTCTTCATATTGACTAGTAATCCTAGTAAAGAGAACTTATCATTAACAGCACTTTTATAAGGTCAAAGGATCTATGAAACTGAAAGCAGAATAATAAATTATCCCTAAAGGATGTCATGTTGCATTCAATCCCTTATTAAGGCATTAATATCAGGTAGTTGCAACAGTGATTGAATACCACTTGCAGGATGTTGCATAAATGCTAACATTTTCTTCTGTACATAAGCTTTCTGACAAATTATTATGTTAGCATTTCAAACATCAACATTTTGTGTTTAAAATTTCATTTTACGAGGGGAAGACTACACATTTTTATTATCCCTTTTTATTTTTCTTTTCAGTTGAAACCACTCAGTGTAAGGTCTGAAAATTAGTATCACAGGAAATACACACAATGCACAATGTCCATACGCAGGCATGTGCATTTTACCCTATAGTCAGAGTGAGAAGCATTTTTCATAAATTTTATTTGTTTTAAGACTATTCAGATCTTCAGAGCTGAAATAGGCTATTTAAATTGATTAAAGTGGAAAGTCAATGACAGCATAACTGAAAGAAGGGAAAACTAAAACACTGAAAACGGTTTAGTTACCCAATCTTATTTTGTGTATTTCCTTTTTTCAACTCTTCTTGTGAGGAGAAAGAATGCATAGAAAATGCCTCTGATATTTTCTTGGTAATGAGGCAAAAAGTATAAACAGATTATGTATATATTTTGTTGACAAAATTGTAACTTTATTGGCCCTTCTAATGTCTTGCAGAAGGGCAATGTCTGTCAGTGACCCTTAATGAGTATAGCGAAGCGTACAGTGTCATTGATTTGTCTTGGGAAGACCAGAAGTGCAAGCGCTCAAATCTGCAGTGCTGTGGAAAGGGGGCTCCATTTATAAGGTAAAAATGCTGGGCCCACTAAGCACCTAGTGAAGAAGCACCTTGCTGAATTATCTCCATGGAACAGAAGATTAAATAGGGAGAAAAGGGCATTATTAATCCATACCTCATCTGGCACATATGCTGTCTGCAGCAGCAAGCATTAGGCAGCAGCTGTTAAACAGAACATTTTGCTCTTTCACTGAGAAGCAAATATAGATTACTTATGATTCTGGGAACTGACCTGTGTTTCTTTGATTGCAATAAGAAAATTTGTGGCATAATTCTTTTCTCCTTAGTGGAACTACAATAAATGCAGCAGAACTCCTTCTTATCGATATTTTTCTAAATGAGAAAAGAATAGGCTCTATTTTTTTGCTACAGCTTCTGACCTCTCAGTGATGCAGAAGGCATGAAATAAGCCAGGCAGATTTGACCACCTGATGCAAAGAATCAGGTGATCTACTTTGGGAACTCAGATATTCAATGTTTAGTTATACAAAATTAGGCAACACTCCACTGAGTGTGGGACACTGCTCTGAAGTTTTGATTTTTGATAATTAATGGATGTGCCTAATTTAGATACTTTTGTGATCCCACATCCTTTACGAAGATTACTCATGAAATTAATACATGACTTGAAGTAAGTTAAAATAGTTTGCCTGTAATAAGCAAGAGTAACAACTCAGAGAAGATTTGTTTTTATATTATTCCAATAAATAATGATAGCTTTATTCCTTAGTTAACCAAGCAGATTCAAAAAATAAAGATGTGGGAGTATACCACTATTAATATTGACTATATTAATAGTAGAATAACTGTGCACAAGATAACAGATTCCTCAGCGCTACATTTGTCTGATTTAGGTTTTTGACTTTGCGTGTGAGATTGGGTATTCATAATTTCTTCTTTTCTTGCATCTTCTGTGTTTTTCCTATACTGAATGAGAGAATACTGACTGAAAAGTTTTATGATGAGGTAATCTTGGCCTCTAATAGTCAAAAGATCTTAAGTATAAACTTGTTTTTTCTATCTTCTTTTATGGCCTAGTATGCAGAATAGTTGAGCTTCATGAGCAGTTGCCTGAACTCTTGTGTCCTAAATTCATAAGAGTTCCAACCAGCAGAACATTCTTCCTATAGATTATTTTAGACCGCAGTAGTAATCAAAGAATGTTTGTCAAGTAACTCGTAGCGTAGTAAGCAAAGCCTTATGTGGTTGGAAAGAAACTGAAAGAAGAATATCTAAAAAAAGAAAAAGTAAATAAACATGCAATAGCTCCCTTTTAAGCGATGCTTTTCTAGGCAGCATGCTAGAAATATATTCTGGGGAAAAAAAAAAAAAAAAAAGAGAGAGAAAGAAAGGGGACAGCATCTCCCTTTTCCATTTTTATGCTTTCTACAGCAGGAGGGTATTTCTTTTTTAAAAAGGGAAATGTAGGGTTTGAATGAAAGGGGGAACTGAGAAAATGTCTGGAATTAATGAAATCAATAAAACAGTGTAATAATTATGTTCAGTGATATCTAAGGCAACTGGAAATGACCACTAAAATAGTTAGAATAACAGATGCCTTGACCTGAAAATGATCAATAACATGACTGTGAGACAGCTGGCTTCATTAATTGAAGAAATCAGCTAACTGGCTACAAACCTGCATCTGCTTAGATCAATTAAAAGCAATTAGTTGAATAGAAAGGGAGTTGTGCTTCATTTGTTCAGATAACAGGTTTAGTAAAAGATTTAAGAAATCACAGATGGGTGGCTAATTAATACAAAAACAGAAAAAGTTCTGAGTGATTAAACAGGAAAAATGTCTAAGAAGACATCAGGGATCAAGCGTATTGCAGGAAGGTACCTGACGACCTCAGGCTAAATATTTGGCTAATTGAAATCTAGGGGAATAGACAATGTCAGAAGTGTCCGTCTCCTGTACAACCTTTGGTATAGCTAGTTTGTCTACTCAAGAAGCTAGTTTGTCTATTTTGTCTATTCAAGAAAACAAGTCTCATGGTCATAGTGATGAGGAGCATTTTGAAACTCTCTGCTATGATGAAAAAAAAAAAATCTAATTGAAAAAGAGCAATCCACAAAAGTTTTTATCATGAGTTGCCTGATCCTAAGAGCTGCAGAAGCAAATAGCTACTTTCAGTTTAGGCTATAAAGTTTTCCAAATAATTTTACATAGGCCCCCATCTCTGCTTGGAAGTGTCCTTGTTCAAGACAGTATGTATTTCTCCAACAAGATTCAAAGATAAAGACACTTTGATGACTGATGTTAAAGGCTGTGCTGCAAGAAAGTTGAGCTTGCCTGACCCGGGCAATGAAAATAAGGGTGTTGCGGGAAACAGAATGGCCTTCAGCAGAAGGCACTGAAAGATCATTGTAATCTACTTTCAGAAAGACCCTTCTGAAATCATTAAACCTCTTCACTGACTGTAGAGAAACCTGAAATGATGAAGAAGAAATCTTGAATCTCTCTCATCTATTGCTTCGGTATTGCAGTGTCTTAGGCCCTTTACCAGGCAAAGTGAATATTGGTTTCCTGTTCTAGGGGCAAGTTTTGCAGGATATCCATGAGTGACCAAAAAGCTATCAGAAACTACCGAAAAAACGCTCAGAAAATGGTCATGTACCACCAGAATACAAAATGCCAATACTAATTCTGAAGAATCCTACATTAACACTCCAATTCTTAGTGTACCTTATGCCAGGTCAAAGTAAGACAGCATGCTGAGTATTAAAGCTGCAGAAAAGCGACTAGCTCTGGCTGGTGGTGAAGTTAATCGAGCAGTACTACTGTACAGGAACCACTGCTGGAAATGACAAATAACTCTCTGTGTGCTGGGCTTGTGTGCACGTGTGTGCATGTGTAAGAATGTATAGATGTGCTTATTGGAAAAATTTGCTCAGCCTCACTGCTGAATGTAGAGTGCCAGGAGAGAGGAATCTCCTGGCTGCTTCTTGTCACCAGGTCAAGCTATCTGTAACAATTAGCAGAAAGAGGGTCTGTGCTTTGTCACTGAATTATGCATTTATTCCAATTATTCAAACAGGAATTGATTTGAGTTTGATCAGATGAGGATTTGCTGCTACAATTGAGTGTCATAAATGAAATGGACAGGAAAAATCAGACAAGGATTATTAAACAAACTGTAATTTGGGTATTCACGCTTTATAGTCACTTAGTAGTTTTGTAAGTGTAAATAAGTGTTATTCCAATTTTACTAAAAAGGATTTTACTGTTGCAAAAGGATCAAGGACCATTCTCTATATAAGTATAAATATTATATTTCTACTTATTTCATATATTTACATTAGAAATTATATTTATATTCTATATACTCATATGTATATTATGTATATTGATATGTATTTGTGTGTCTATGCATGTGTATAAAGATTTTATTTCCCATATTCTTAACTGCCAACAAGATCCCAGTTTTACGCAGGTTACTCTTTCCATTCTTAGACAAGATGGCAAAAGGAAATATCCAACTACATAGAATCACAGAATCACAGAATGGTTATGGTTGGAAGGGACTTCTAGAGATCATCTAGTCCAATCCACTTGCTCAAGCAGGGACACCTAGAGCACGTGGCACAGGGTGGCATCCAGGCGGGTTTGGAAGATCCCCAGAGAAGGAGACTCCACAACCTCTCTGGGCAGCCTGTGCCAGGGCTCTGTCACCCTCACAGGAAAGAAGTTCTTCCTCACATGGAGATGGAACTTCCCATGCTTCAGTTTGTACCCATTACCCCTTGTCCTGTCACTGGCCACCACCGAGAAGAGTTTGGCCCCATCCTCCCTGCATTCTCCCCTCAGGCACTTGTACATATTAATCAGATCTCCTCTCAATCTTCTCTTCTCCAGGCTAAACAGGCCCAGCTCACTTAGTCTTTCCTCATACAATAGATACTCCAGTCCGTTAATCATCTTTGCCGCTCTACGCTGCACCCTCTCTAGAAGCTCCACATCCCTCTTGTCCTGGGGAGCCCAGAACTGCACCCAATACTCCAGGTGCGGCCTCACCAGAGCTGAGGAGAGAGGCAGGATCCCCTCCCTCAACCTGCTGGCAACACCCCTCCTGATGCAGGGGCCAGGATCCTATTGACCTTCTTGGCCATGAGGGCATACTGCTGCCTCATGGTTAACTTGTTGTCAACCAGGACTCCCAAATCCCTCTCTGAGGAGCTGCTTTCCAGAAGGTCAAACCCTAATCTGTACTGGTGCCTAGGGTTATTTCTCCCCAGGTGCAGGACCCTGCACTTGTCCTTGTTGAACCTCATGAGATTCCTCTCTGCCCAACTCTCCAACCTGTTTAGGTCCCTCTGAATGGCAGCACAGCCCTCTGGAGTGTTGGCCACTCCACACAGTTTGGTATCATCCACAAACCTGCTCAGGGTGCACTCTGTGCCCTCATCCAAGTCACTGATGAACAAGTTGAACAGTACCAGACCCAGTACTGATCCCTGGGGGCACCACTGGCCACAGGCCTCCAACTAGACTCCACCCCATTTATCAAAACCCTCTGAGCATTGCCAACCAGCCAGTTCTCAATCCACCTCACTGTCCACTCGTCCAGTCCACACTTCCAGAGCTTTCCTATGAGGATGATATGGGAGGTTGTGTCAAAAGCCCTGTTGAAGTCAAGGTAGACAATATCTGAATGAAGAAGAAGATAGCTTGGTTCCAGTTAAGAGAGCCAAGGAAATGCCTAAGGAAAGGAGAGAAAAATGTGTAGAAGCTGAGGTTTTTGGCAGAATAGATGGAGGGAAATAGGAAAGAACTCACATAAGTGAGAACAGCAGAGAAAGTACTGTATTTAAACACAAAAACCAGGGAAAAATGTTTTATGTAGTTGTGCCTGTGCCTTCATTAAGGAAGGAAACAAAGGAACCAGAGATAACCAACAGTCTGAGTCAGACACTCTGCTAGCCATATGATAATCCAAAAACAGGGAATATCCACTGGCTACATCTACTGTGATGTGCCTTTTGGGAAAAAGGGAACGCCTAACTAATTCCCAACAGATGTTAGAAAAAGTCTGACTTTCTGAAAGAGCAAAGAGGACAACAGCAAGACTGCAGTTATCGCAGTCATATCACAGTTACGAATATCTTGCATATTTACAACTCCAGTACTTAACTCCCTACTGCTGCACCTTTGATAGCTCAGGAATTTTAGAACATAATGATCACTTAGCAATTAGGTAGCATAAAGAGGATTAATTATTAATAACTTCCTGCAGCTTGGCAAATTATAAACATCAATGAAGAAAAGGATTAGAAATATGTATTTAGCTGCCTAATAACCACTACTTACAGGTAGTGCCTGTGGGTTATGAAAATGTACTTCCCATACATCAATTAAATACGCACTCTATAAATCATAAAATTTAAAATGTCAGAAATCAATATATTGTGTTTTTTATGTAAATAGATGACTGAAAATAAGACAGGAATCTCTCAGAACAGTCATGTACCATTCTCAAATAGTTGCTTTTCCCTTGTTATTTGGGACTGCAGAAGAAAAACAAAACCACATATTTAATACTCCTCCTACTCTAGAAATAATTATACTAATTAATTGAACATTTATAATATGTTCTTCTGATAGGTCTTCATATTAATTCTCCTGCTAATTATCCTTATTATAACACCACCTATTTATAATAACATTCTGAACACTTATCTCCTAAGGGCATGAGTATATAATGAAGGTGAAGTGCAAACACTTGACTTTAGATTTTACAAAAAGCCTTTGTATTTGATTAACAGTAACAAATAAAAGACCTGTAAAACTAAGGCAGTTTACTAAAGTTGCTGTTAGATATTATATCAGTTAACTACACTCCCAAGTCCAACTGATGAGGAGTAGTAGGGTCCAATTCAGAACATTTTTATTGTCCTGATGTTGGTACCTGTTTTATGCAAAGTAGTCCTATCATAGTATTTATTCCAAACTGTCCTACGTCTGAAGATTGTATTTAAAAATAATTTCAATCTCACAAAACCATTCAAACCAGTGAATGTCAGAAACAACAATTTTAGATAATTTCTGCTTTTGTAATGTATTTTTGTAATAAACAGGACAACAAGCCTCAAGACTCACTGGTAAAACTCCTCATACTCCTCAGCATATTGAGAACTTGACCTAGTCTTTAGATACCTGTTTTAGCAGAAGCTGGGTGGGAAATCTTGAGGAGGACAGGCAGGAGTAGGATATTTTGCCTATATTTTCCCTGCCCAAACATTTCTGCAAGGCAAGGTTCATAAGCTTCTCTTCTACAAAGAAACTTGTTGTTGTTTTGAAAACAAAGGGCTCAAAGAAAGAACTTTTCCACAGCAGGAGGTCTGTGACATGCTGTTTTTGCCAGCTACTTCTAGAACGATCTATGACTCACACCAGAGCTCCCGTATGCTTATAAGTTAAATATTGCAGTGATGCATTTTCAAAAAATACTAAAAGAAAGAGAGGGCATTAAAAGGAAGATCTACACTCATAAAGAAGAAATCTGTTCCTATTAAACTCACCAGGAGGGCGTTTTTCCTCTTCAGAGGAATTAGAATTTCATTCCATATATTCTACAATTATAGAACTTAAAAGTACCACCTGTGTAACAAGGGTTTTTATCATATGGACCGAATTCTATTAACCAGTCCAGAGATCCTGCAAATAGGAAAGGAGAATTTATAAGACTTGAAGACTGCAGCTATATACACAAAAAATATTTCATAAACAAATACACATTATTGCCAAAGTGATTTATTTTACTTTTTTACACATCTAAGTGTTTCTATCTCTCTGTTCGTGATCTTTCATTTTATTTACCCCCTAGTAGTAATTTTCAGATTATCCATCTGCTTTTTGAACCAGCACAGGTAAAATAATTCTATTTTTGATTTTAATTGCTCTCTGTCTTCTGTAATGGTTCATTTGTTCTCTTTTGGTTTGTTCTTTTAACTCTGAGACTGCTGGAATAGATAGATTTTTTTAAAGCACTTTAAGTTTTCATCTCTTTACAAGCTGGAATTTTTTTTTTGGCTCTCCTAATTCCATGTGGGATGAATCTCTTAAATTTAAATATTAAGAACATTACCACCATAGATCTCATCTTTATTACTATTAATATGTCATAGCCTTCACTTTGCCATCAGTAACAAAGCATTAATTACTACCTGAGGATAATTTATTCCCCTGTACTCTATCTGTTGTGATCTCTTTCTTCTATCTATTTCTGCTTAGACCATTGTGGATAACACCGTGAAATGTAGTTCATTAACTAAAATACAGTATTAATTATATTTGCTCTGATTTTGAATGTAGAAGTCTGAAATTATGAAGTTTTGATCAAAAAGCATTTCCTAACTGTCATAGTGTTTTCTCAGACTAAATATCTCAAACTAAGGTACTTAAAAACCTAAATGTTTTTTTTTTTAAAAAAAAGTCGTATATTTGTGACTAAATTATGTCCTTTTGATATACATACACACTGCTCTAAAAATCTACCAAATGTAATAGAAGTCTTTTTATTCTCCCTATTGTTTTTATTTTAATTGCATCTGGTTGTATATCTATTGATTTAAGACTTAATATCTACTAGTGTATACTGATACTGAGATGATCAAACTTTGCTTGACCATCCATACAATCTTTTTGAGTCAACAGAGATTATGCACAAATGCAAGTAATATTTGTCACATAATGTTGGTGGAGAAATGTGTGGGAAAAGGGAAAACCTGTGGCTTTAAGACTAGACATAATACCATACTTTCTTGTCAAAACTGATTTGTAACACAAAATGAACTTTCTATGACACCGCATTCCTCTTAGATCTTCTAAAGCCATATTAATTACTTGCCCTGCCTTTTTAGAAGAAAGACAGCTGGCAACTCCATTTGTTAGTCCACAGGGGTAACATGTTTCGAATTTTTAATAAATATATTTTTTTTATATCTAAATTTTTGGTACAGGTAAAAATAAAATGATTCCCACCCAGGTGCCTATGAGAGGCATTCTCTAGTTTCTACATAAATAGTAGCTGTGGCTGAATTCAGTTGGAATTTCATAGATTATTTTGGAAAAATTACCTAGGTGGAAAATTCATAAGAAAAAAAGCTTAACAAATCATAAAAATATCACTTCTATGCCCTATTTTCTTAGTAAAAACAATAGCAAAGATGATGTTGGGTTCTACACCCTAAAAGTTAAAGAAAGACCTAGATTTCAGGTCTCCCTTTCAACAGATGACCTTTTAAACAGTAAGTTATGGTCTAAAGAAGCCTTTAGAGTGAAGCCTGCAGTGCTGTGAGACAGGAACCACCACAAGGCTGCTTTCTGTTGCCTGTCTGCCTTATGGATGATTTAGTCCTTAAAGAGCAGAATTACTTAATTAATGTTCTGTAAGTCAGGAAATTTCAAATAAACTAATAACATAAGATCCACTTAGGATAACATTCTTAATTAAGCAATGTACTGGGAAATGCACCTTGAGGCAATGTCTTGGGATGAGTTTTCACAGCTCTCTCTCCGTGCATGGAACTATTTGCATGTATTTCAGTATGTGTGAAAGAATTATTATCTGAGGAGCATTATCTGAAAGGGCCAACAGAGAAATGTTTTTAATTAAGTATAAAGCTGTTCAAAAACTTATTTCTTTCTAAGATGAATAACGTCAATAAAATCCTTTTATATTTTCCCAAGTTGTGTGTCTTTTTAAGAATGAAGATAGGCATTTCAGCTGAGGTTGCTACAGGACAACCACAAACCACTACAGGATCTAGGTGGGAATAGCCACATAGATTTTCATTGTTCAAGGTCTGTATCTAGACCTTGTAGTAAAAAGAGGTTCAGTTCCATATACAAACAGTGGCAACTTGTCCTGATTTAAATTCATAGTCTATTCTATTTAAAGTAGAAATCATAACCACATAGTGATGCTTTATAAGGACTAATGGGACAAGATGCGTTTTAACTGATCTAATTAAGTCATTTTAGAATTAGATTTCTGATCTAAGCTAGTCTTCTAAACACTCTCTGCACCTGATGCAAAAAAGACCAGAATTCCAACATACGATTGATGCCTTTCAAAGACACACATATTTGTGCTAACAACATTTAGAGTTTCTTTATTCATCACTACAGAACAGCCAGGGTACTTACCTTTTTGATGCTTTAGATTGCTTTTTAGATTCTTTAGAGGTGAATATACCCCTTGCACCACAGGTGCTATTCCATATAATCCACCTTTCCAGGCAGTCCCCCTACAGATGAAATATATAACACATTATTGTCCAAGCCGAACCAGCGTTCCTCATTTGTGCAGTGCTCCTTTGAAAATCAATGTAAACTTTGTCCAAGTAAGGAAAGCAGAACTGATCTCATAAATTCTTCTGTCACATTTAATTCTATAATCTGATGACACTAAAATGACTTATTTTGAATGTTCTATATGGTATTTAAAATAAAAACAAATAAGTCAAATGTTTTTGATAAAACACAACTAACAATTGAGAAACTTTATGGAATGACATGAAGCTTCTCATTTTTAAATGTGATTCAGACAATAAAGCACTAATTTATTCTAAGATTAAAAGGACAGCTAGCTATAAAGATACTCAACAAAATACCTTTTCAAATTCTGTATAGCTTTTTCAAAGCAGCTCTTCAGAATCCTTTTTCATCATGGTAGAACCTGTGATTTTGATCACTTGAAAAATTAATGATACAGGCTTGTCATGTAAACTGAGCTGAGCTGTACGGCATTGAAAATAATATTTATATTTGAGTAATCAAACATATCTTAATCAATTTATTTTGTCATTGGATGACTGAAGCATTTTTTTTATGTGATCTCACATATCTCAAAGCATGTACAGACATACTTTCATTCTGACTCTCTTGAATGAAATACTCAGCTTTAAGGATCGGCTAATAAGCTTTCTGCTTCTCGCTACTTCATGCCCAAGTGAAATACAAAACACCTGGCTCTGCTACTAGATATTTCTACATCCCACTGTTGTATTTCCATATGTCCATATTGAAGAAAGAGGCCAAAAGGAATGCAAACAGCCCTAGAACATACCACACCATTACTGGACATTACAGCCTACTTAGTACTGCGGAGACCAGGGCTGGAACATCAATAAGGCAGATTAGATCTTCTTACATGCACGTTTCATTCCTCACGACTGTTTTGCCATCCTAATATGGATCTCTGAGTCTTTTTGCTTTCCAAATAGCTGATCTGAAGGTAATAAGTGGTTTTTATGCTTCCTAGTTAAGAATTATGGTACTTAACTGTGTGTGGTAGATAGACAAGTTGAATTAAGCACAATGCATAATAGCCTACCTATTTCTAATCACCATTAGAATCTTCATATGTATTAGATGATATGCAAAATGCCTTTGTACCGGTTGATTTAATCTTTTTGCTAATGGAGCACGAGAATTTTGCTGTTAGTGGTAAAAGTCTTTAAAAAATGTATCAGGAGTTTCATCTGTGTGATAGAGCTTTAAATCAGTCACATTTAATCAAGTTTTCAAATTGCACAGGGACATGGCATTGAAAAGCAGAAGATACATTACAGTTTGTGTTGGCAGAAGAGTGAAGCTGGTCTGCAGAGAGCAGCTTACTATAATTTGACTTAGGTGACATGATGGTTTGCTCTAATGTAGTACAACTCAAAATACACAGATGCCATAACCTTATTTGAATAAAATGTGAGGGAAAATAACAGATACAATATTTTATTCACTACCAATTTGTTAATTGTAACTGTTTTATTTTTTACTACAAAACCAAATTAAATCACCAGGGAAATGTTCATAAATTTGCTTATTTAAATCACTATACAAAGAAGAAATTTGGCCCTACATATAAAGAACATATGTGCCTCCATCATAACTTTGAAAGACTGCCTAATCCTTTCTGTAACTTCATAAAGATATTTGGTCTTACTAACAGTTTATCACCAGTCAGTTGTAAACTACTGTTTTTTCTTCTGCAGTTACTGTCCATCTCGAATTATGTCTCAGCCTATGTTTTGTAGACCTTGACACAATAAGTACACAGTATATGAAGTGGCGGTCTAGAGCTTTCTGAAACACAAATGCAGGATCATGACAAAAACAGTTGTTAATTTCACAGTCACAACATTAAAGGTAGATTCGGTTTCATGAAACTTTAGATGGCTAAAAATTAGCCTAACATCTAGGCACTATTTACAGTCTCTAGAAATAATCCAAGTTATTCCAAGTGGTGTTCCATCACATCCTGAATCTCTCAGATAGATGAGATGAAGTATCTTCAGGATTTGTTTATTAGTCAAATCCCATTCTAACTGCAGTTTAATAATAAATATGATAATATTCATATAATGCAAATGAGAAGGTGAGGTTCACTTTTCTGCTATTCCGTTCTTATTTGTATTTTCAGAACACTTTTTTCACTTCATTGCAACTGTAAGAATCAGATGTAGTTCTAGCATTGTTACTGAGTTTGGACCACATTTTACTTCCCAGAGGTATTCTTCAATTTCAGAATGATTTGAATCCTTCCCTCAGTGAGTGTATTTTAATAGTAAAAGGGCAATTTAGGTCTGTTATCACCATCTTAATACACAAACAAGATTAGCCGCTTCATAAACTGGATTTTATCTAACTGAAAGAAATGTACAAACATACTGAAAATAAACCAGAAAAGGAAACAAGTGGTTTTAGAATCACCTTTTTTTTTTCTCCTTTGGAAAACCCCAGGAGGTAATCTCAAATAGTTCATGTATATTGTTTTTATCTGAGAATCACAAATAGTAGCTGATTTGGAGTCTGTATTTTTTCTATAGATATTTTTTGAAGACCAGTATCTGTATACCTTGAACTAGTAAAGAACTGTATACAGTGAATGGAACAGTACCATTTCAATTTTTAAGGCACTCGTGCTGTATATTAAAATGTTCCCGAAATACTTAGGTACTGGAAATTGAGTCTAGGGTCCCCAAATTTCACATTCACTATATCTAAATGTGCTTTAGTACTCACAATTTTATTTCTATAGCTGAATGCATTTTTCTTCAGCACAAAGCAAAAAGTATGCAACATAAAAAGCATTCCCCAGTTACTACCATTGCTTTATTTCCTGTTAACAAGTGGGATCTGAAGGTATTTGCATCAATCAAAGGTCTTAAAAAAAAAAAAAAACGTATTTTGAAAGCAGGCAAATGGTGAATTATTATCTACTATTTTAGTGGCATAAAAAATAAAAAATAAATAAAATTTGATCTTTTCCCAAATGTTTTGCAATCATGCTAAGTGTAATTCTTATTATTGTTAGTGCAAAATAATGAATGCCATTGCAATTACAAAAAGCTAAGTCTGTCTGACATTCTTCCTTATATTATCTAACTAAAATGCATGACGCATTGATGGTCCACATTTACTTTTCATTTTACCTCCTGCTTTACATTTCACCTCCTGCTCTTGGGATCACAAAAGTGTTGTCATACTTACCTTTTAATTCTATTTAGTATTCTACACATTTTATTTAATAAATCTGTTTTTAGAGCATTCATAAATAGTAATTTCAAATAATAATTATCAAAAAGGATTTAAGCAGGAACATTAAATTATTCTATGCAATGAATGGCATAGAATATGTGGAAGGTCTAACAGGCCTGCAGAAACAGAAATTTATGACCAAATATTCTTCAGAAGCTGCCTGAATGAATGACAGTCTTCATGCTGAGAAATGTAACACTCATTGATTGAGCTTAGTCAAATCAGAAAACCTATTTTGTTGGATTTTTTTTCTTTTTGTGTTGCTCTTCTGGACAATATAATTTGACGTCTTATGAAAACATATTACATTTCAAAATATTAAAAAATATAAGCTCCATGTATGTTGTCTTTCAGGTATTACTATGTAATTCATATTGATTTCCAGTGGTCACTTAAATATATATATATATATTTCTCTTCAGTAAAGACTGTGCTTGATATTTAAAAGATATTTAAAAGATGATGGAATGACTGGCTGGATAGATGAGGGGAGAGTGGTGGATGTCATCTATCTAGACTTCAGCAAGGCTTTTGACACCGTCCCTCATAACATCCTCTTGGGCAAGCTCCTGAAATGTGGGATAGATGAGTGGACGGGGAGGTGGATTAGCGACTGGCTGGATGGCAGAGCCCAGTGGGTTGTGATCAGCAGTGCAGAGTCTAGTTGGAGGCCTGTAGTTAGCGGTGTCCCCCAGGGGCCAGTCCTCGCTCCCGTCCTGTTCAATTTATTCATCCGTGACCTGCATGAAGGCACAGAGTGCTCCCTCAGCAAGTTTGCTGATGATACGAAACTGGGAGGAGCTGATACCCCAGAGGGGTGTGCTGCCATCCAGAGGGACCTGGACAGACTGGACAATGGGGAGGTGAGAAACCTTATGAAATTTAACAAGGGCAAGTGCAAGGTCCTGTACCTGGGCAGGAATAACCCCAGTCACCAGTACAGGCTGGGGACGGACCTTCTGGAGAGCAGCACTGCAGAGAGGGACCTGGGCATCATGGTGGATGACAAGCTGACCATGAGGCAGCAGGGTGCCCTCGTGTCCAAGAAGGCCAATGGGATCCTGGGGTG